>JAQFVV010014232.1:0-44521 GCA_028023455.1 Epiperipatus broadwayi
AAACTAGATCTGAATACAAACTCTGAGCGTTTATGAAACAATTTCTATTCAGCTTGCAAGCGTGAATTTTTTAGACACGTAATGTCTTCAAACTCAGCATAGCAAACCAGATAGCTACATGGGTCTGATCTCAGTTCAGCATCACCACATAGTAGAAGCCTCTGCAATCTATATCATTGCAAGAAAGACCTCAAAGGTACATTTATGATAAACAAAAATGCAAGTTAAAAAACTTGCTAACGCTTGTATTTATGTCCACAGATGGCGTCCTACCAAGACTGCCAATCAAGCGTGTTTTGTTTACATAAACGTCAGAGTAGTTAGTATTCACTATCTCTAACTATAATTCCACTTTCAGATCATGATTTCAAGCTATTTGCTATCGTCAGTGAAAGACAGGAATAAAGAAACTAGATCTGAATACAAACTCTGAGCGTTTATGAAACAATTTCTATTCAGCTTGCAAGCGTGAATTTTTTAGACACGTAATGTCTTCAAACTCAGCATAGCAAACCAGATAGCTACATGGGTCTGATCTCAGTTCAGCATCACCACATAGTAGAAGCCTCTGCAATCTATATCATTGCAAGAAAGACCTCAAAGGTACATTTATGATAAACAAAAATGCAAGTTAAAAAACTTGCTAACGCTTGTATTTATGTCCACAGATGGCGTCCTACCAAGACTGCCAATCAAGCGTGTTTTGTTTACATAAACGTCAGAGTAGTTAGTATTCACTATCTCTAACTATAATTCCACTTTCAGATCATGATTTCAAGCTATTTGCTATCGTCAGTGAAAGACAGGAATAAAGAAACTAGATCTGAATACAAACTCTGAGCGTTTATGAAACAATTTCTATTCAGCTTGCAAGCGTGAATTTTTTAGACACGTAATGTCTTCAAACTCAGCATAGCAAACCAGATAGCTACATGGGTCTGATCTCAGTTCAGCATCACCACATAGTAGAAGCCTCTGCAATCTATATGTTAGCAAGTTTTTTAACTTGCTAACGCTTGTATTTATGTCCACAGATGGCGTCCTACCAAGACTGCCAATCAAGCGTGTTTTGTTTACATAAACGTCAGAGTAGTTAGTATTCACTATCTCTAACTATAATTCCACTTTCAGATCATGATTTCAAGCTATTTGCTATCGTCAGTGAAAGACAGGAATAAAGAAACTAGATCTGAATACAAACTCTGAGCGTTTATGAAACAATTTCTATTCAGCTTGCAAGCGTGAATTTTTTAGACACGTAATGTCTTCAAACTCAGCATAGCAAACCAGATAGCTACATGGGTCTGATCTCAGTTCAGCATCACCACATAGTAGAAGCCTCTGCAATCTATATCATTGCAAGAAAGACCTCAAAGGTACATTTATGATAAACAAAAATGCAAGTTAAAAAACTTGCTAACGCTTGTATTTATGTCCACAGATGGCGTCCTACCAAGACTGCCAATCAAGCGTGTTTTGTTTACATAAACGTCAGAGTAGTTAGTATTCACTATCTCTAACTATAATTCCACTTTCAGATCATGATTTCAAGCTATTTGCTATCGTCAGTGAAAGACAGGAATAAAGAAACTAGATCTGAATACAAACTCTGAGCGTTTATGAAACAATTTCTATTCAGCTTGCAAGCGTGAATTTTTTAGACACGTAATGTCTTCAAACTCAGCATAGCAAACCAGATAGCTACATGGGTCTGATCTCAGTTCAGCATCACCACATAGTAGAAGCCTCTGCAATCTATATCATTGCAAGAAAGACCTCAAAGGTACATTTATGATAAACAAAAATGCAAGTTAAAAAACTTGCTAACGCTTGTATTTATGTCCACAGATGGCGTCCTACCAAGACTGCCAATCAAGCGTGTTTTGTTTACATAAACGTCAGAGTAGTTAGTATTCACTATCTCTAACTATAATTCCACTTTCAGATCATGATTTCAAGCTATTTGCTATCGTCAGTGAAAGACAGGAATAAAGAAACTAGATCTGAATACAAACTCTGAGCGTTTATGAAACAATTTCTATTCAGCTTGCAAGCGTGAATTTTTTAGACACGTAATGTCTTCAAACTCAGCATAGCAAACCAGATAGCTACATGGGTCTGATCTCAGTTCAGCATCACCACATAGTAGAAGCCTCTGCAATCTATATCAGATCGGAAGAGCAGACCTCTGAGGTACATTTATGATAAACGTTAGCAAGTTTTTTAACTTGCTAACGCTTGTATTTATGTCCACAGATGGCGTCCTACCAAGACTGCCAATCAAGCGTGTTTTGTTTACATAAACGTCAGAGTAGTTAGTATTCACTATCTCTAACTATAATTCCACTTTCAGATCATGATTTCAAGCTATTTGCTATCGTCAGTGAAAGACAGGAATAAAGAAACTAGATCTGAATACAAACTCTGAGCGTTTATGAAACAATTTCTATTCAGCTTGCAAGCGTGAATTTTTTAGACACGTAATGTCTTCAAACTCAGCATAGCAAACCAGATAGCTACATGGGTCTGATCTCAGTTCAGCATCACCACATAGTAGAAGCCTCTGCAATCTATATCATTGCAAGAAAGACCTCAAAGGTACATTTATGATAAACAAAAATGCAAGTTAAAAAACTTGCTAACGCTTGTATTTATGTCCACAGATGGCGTCCTACCAAGACTGCCAATCAAGCGTGTTTTGTTTACATAAACGTCAGAGTAGTTAGTATTCACTATCTCTAACTATAATTCCACTTTCAGATCATGATTTCAAGCTATTTGCTATCGTCAGTGAAAGACAGGAATAAAGAAACTAGATCTGAACACAAACTCTGAGCGTTTATGAAACAATTTCTATTCAGCTTGCAAGCGTGAATTTTTTAGACACGTAATGTCTTCAAACTCAGCATAGCAAACCAGATAGCTACATGGGTCTGATCTCAGTTCAGCATCACCACATAGTAGAAGCCTCTGCAATCTATATCATTGCAAGAAAGACCTCAAAGGTACATTTATGATAAACAAAAATGCAAGTTAAAAAACTTGCTAACGCTTGTATTTATGTCCACAGATGGCGTCCTACCAAGACTGCCAATCAAGCGTGTTTTGTTTACATAAACGTCAGAGTAGTTAGTATTCACTATCTCTAACTATAATTCCACTTTCAGATCATGATTTCAAGCTATTTGCTATCGTCAGTGAAAGACAGGAATAAAGAAACTAGATCTGAATACAAACTCTGAGCGTTTATGAAACAATTTCTATTCAGCTTGCAAGCGTGAATTTTTGTTTATCATAAATGTACCTTTGAGGTCTTTCTTGCAATGATATAGATTGCAGAGGCTTCTACTATGTGGTGATGCTGAACTGAGATCAGACCCATGTAGCTATCTGGTTTGCTATGCTGAGTTTGAAGACATTACGTGTCTAAAAAATTCACGCTTGCAAGCTGAATAGAAATTGTTTCATAAACGCTCAGAGTTTGTATTCAGATCTAGTTTCTTTATTCCTGTCTTTCACTGACGATAGCAAATAGCTTGAAATCATGATCTGAAAGTGGAATTATAGTTAGAGATAGTGAATACTAACTACTCTGACGTTTATGTAAACAAAACACGCTTGATTGGCAGTCTTGGTAGGACGCCATCTGTGGACATAAATACAAGCGTTAGCAAGTTTTTTAACTTGCATTTTTGTTTATCATAAATGTACCTTTGAGGTCTTTCTTGCAATGATATAGATTGCAGAGGCTTCTACTATGTGGTGATGCTGAACTGAGATCAGACCCATGTAGCTATCTGGTTTGCTATGCTGAGTTTGAAGACATTACGTGTCTAAAAAATTCACGCTTGCAAGCTGAATAGAAATTGTTTCATAAACGCTCAGAGTTTGTATTCAGATCTAGTTTCTTTATTCCTGTCTTTCACTGACGATAGCAAATAGCTTGAAATCATGATCTGAAAGTGGAATTATAGTTAGAGATAGTGAATACTAACTACTCTGACGTTTATGTAAACAAAACACGCTTGATTGGCAGTCTTGGTAGGACGCCATCTGTGGACATAAATACAAGCGTTAGCAAGTTTTTTAACTTGCATTTTTGTTTATCATAAATGTACCTTTGAGGTCTTTCTTGCAATGATATAGATTGCAGAGGCTTCTACTATGTGGTGATGCTGAACTGAGATCAGACCCATGTAGCTATCTGGTTTGCTATGCTGAGTTTGAAGACATTACGTGTCTAAAAAATTCACGCTTGCAAGCTGAATAGAAATTGTTTCATAAACGCTCAGAGTTTGTGTTCAGATCTAGTTTCTTTATTCCTGTCTTTCACTGACGATAGCAAATAGCTTGAAATCATGATCTGAAAGTGGAATTATAGTTAGAGATAGTGAATACTAACTACTCTGACGTTTATGTAAACAAAACACGCTTGATTGGCAGTCTTGGTAGGACGCCATCTGTGGACATAAATACAAGCGTTAGCAAGTTTTTTAACTTGCATTTTTGTTTATCATAAATGTACCTTTGAGGTCTTTCTTGCAATGATATAGATTGCAGAGGCTTCTACTATGTGGTGATGCTGAACTGAGATCAGACCCATGTAGCTATCTGGTTTGCTATGCTGAGTTTGAAGACATTACGTGTCTAAAAAATTCACGCTTGCAAGCTGAATAGAAATTGTTTCATAAACGCTCAGAGTTTGTGTTCAGATCTAGTTTCTTTATTCCTGTCTTTCACTGACGATAGCAAATAGCTTGAAATCATGATCTGAAAGTGGAATTATAGTTAGAGATAGTGAATACTAACTACTCTGACGTTTATGTAAACAAAACAGACACGCTTGATTGGCAGTCTTGGTAGGACGCCATCTGTGGACATAAATACAAGCGTTAGCAAGTTTTTTAACTTGCATTTTTGTTTATCATAAATGTACCTTTGAGGTCTTTCTTGCAATGATATAGATTGCAGAGGCTTCTACTATGTGGTGATGCTGAACTGAGATCAGACCCATGTAGCTATCTGGTTTGCTATGCTGAGTTTGAAGACATTACGTGTCTAAAAAATTCACGCTTGCAAGCTGAATAGAAATTGTTTCATAAACGCTCAGAGTTTGTGTTCAGATCTAGTTTCTTTATTCCTGTCTTTCACTGACGATAGCAAATAGCTTGAAATCATGATCTGAAAGTGGAATTATAGTTAGAGATAGTGAATACTAACTACTCTGACGTTTATGTAAACAAAACACGCTTGATTGGCAGTCTTGGTAGGACGCCATCTGTGGACATAAATACAAGCGTTAGCAAGTTTTTTAACTTGCATTTTTGTTTATCATAAATGTACCTTTGAGGTCTTTCTTGCAATGATATAGATTGCAGAGGCTTCTACTATGTGGTGATGCTGAACTGAGATCAGACCCATGTAGCTATCTGGTTTGCTATGCTGAGTTTGAAGACATTACGTGTCTAAAAAATTCACGCTTGCAAGCTGAATAGAAATTGTTTCATAAACGCTCAGAGTTTGTGTTCAGATCTAGTTTCTTTATTCCTGTCTTTCACTGACGATAGCAAATAGCTTGAAATCATGATCTGAAAGTGGAATTATAGTTAGAGATAGTGAATACTAACTACTCTGACGTTTATGTAAACAAAACACGCTTGATTGGCAGTCTTGGTAGGACGCCATCTGTGGACATAAATACAAGCGTTAGCAAGTTTTTTAACTTGCATTTTTGTTTATCATAAATGTACCTTTGAGGTCTTTCTTGCAATGATATAGATTGCAGAGGCTTCTACTATGTGGTGATGCTGAACTGAGATCAGACCCATGTAGCTATCTGGTTTGCTATGCTGAGTTTGAAGACATTACGTGTCTAAAAAATTCACGCTTGCAAGCTGAATAGAAATTGTTTCATAAACGCTCAGAGTTTGTGTTCAGATCTAGTTTCTTTATTCCTGTCTTTCACTGACGATAGCAAATAGCTTGAAATCATGATCTGAAAGTGGAATTATAGTTAGAGATAGTGAATACTAACTACTCTGACGTTTATGTAAACAAACACGCTCTTGATTGGCAGTCTTGGTAGGACGCCATCTGTGGACATAAATACAAGCGTTAGCAAGTTTTTTAACTTGCATTTTTGTTTATCATAAATGTACCTTTGAGGTCTTTCTTGCAATGATATAGATTGCAGAGGCTTCTACTATGTGGTGATGCTGAACTGAGATCAGACCCATGTAGCTATCTGGTTTGCTATGCTGAGTTTGAAGACATTACGTGTCTAAAAAATTCACGCTTGCAAGCTGAATAGAAATTGTTTCATAAACGCTCAGAGTTTGTGTTCAGATCTAGTTTCTTTATTCCTGTCTTTCACTGACGATAGCAAATAGCTTGAAATCATGATCTGAAAGTGGAATTATAGTTAGAGATAGTGAATACTAACTACTCTGACGTTTATGTAAACAAAACACGCTTGATTGGCAGTCTTGGTAGGACGCCATCTGTGGACATAAATACAAGCGTTAGCAAGTTTTTTAACTTGCATTTTTGTTTATCATAAATGTACCTTTGAGGTCTTTCTTGCAATGATATAGATTGCAGAGGCTTCTACTATGTGGTGATGCTGAACTGAGATCAGACCCATGTAGCTATCTGGTTTGCTATGCTGAGTTTGAAGACATTACGTGTCTAAAAAATTCACGCTTGCAAGCTGAATAGAAATTGTTTCATAAACGCTCAGAGTTTGTGTTCAGATCTAGTTTCTTTATTCCTGTCTTTCACTGACGATAGCAAATAGCTTGAAATCATGATCTGAAAGTGGAATTATAGTTAGAGATAGTGAATACTAACTACTCTGACGTTTATGTAAACAAAACACGCTTGATTGGCAGTCTTGGTAGGACGCCATCTGTGGACATAAATACAAGCGTTAGCAAGTTTTTTAACTTGCATTTTTGTTTATCATAAATGTACCTTTGAGGTCTTTCTTGCAATGATATAGATTGCAGAGGCTTCTACTATGTGGTGATGCTGAACTGAGATCAGACCCATGTAGCTATCTGGTTTGCTATGCTGAGTTTGAAGACATTACGTGTCTAAAAAATTCACGCTTGCAAGCTGAATAGAAATTGTTTCATAAACGCTCAGAGTTTGTGTTCAGATCTAGTTTCTTTATTCCTGTCTTTCACTGACGATAGCAAATAGCTTGAAATCATGATCTGAAAGTGGAATTATAGTTAGAGATAGTGAATACTAACTACTCTGACGTTTATGTAAACAAAACACGCTTGATTGGCAGTCTTGGTAGGACGCCATCTGTGGACATAAATACAAGCGTTAGCAAGTTTTTTAACTTGCATTTTTGTTTATCATAAATGTACCTTTGAGGTCTTTCTTGCAATGATATAGATTGCAGAGGCTTCTACTATGTGGTGATGCTGAACTGAGATCAGACCCATGTAGCTATCTGGTTTGCTATGCTGAGTTTGAAGACATTACGTGTCTAAAAAATTCACGCTTGCAAGCTGAATAGAAATTGTTTCATAAACGCTCAGAGTTTGTGTTCAGATCTAGTTTCTTTATTCCTGTCTTTCACTGACGATAGCAAATAGCTTGAAATCATGATCTGAAAGTGGAATTATAGTTAGAGATAGTGAATACTAACTACTCTGACGTTTATGTAAACAAAACACGCTTGATTGGCAGTCTTGGTAGGACGCCATCTGTGGACATAAATACAAGCGTTAGCAAGTTTTTTAACTTGCATTTTTGTTTATCATAAATGTACCTTTGAGGTCTTTCTTGCAATGATATAGATTGCAGAGGCTTCTACTATGTGGTGATGCTGAACTGAGATCAGACCCATGTAGCTATCTGGTTTGCTATGCTGAGTTTGAAGACATTACGTGTCTAAAAAATTCACGCTTGCAAGCTGAATAGAAATTGTTTCATAAACGCTCAGAGTTTGTGTTCAGATCTAGTTTCTTTATTCCTGTCTTTCACTGACGATAGCAAATAGCTTGAAATCATGATCTGAAAGTGGAATTATAGTTAGAGATAGTGAATACTAACTACTCTGACGTTTATGTAAACAAAACACGCTTGATTGGCAGTCTTGGTAGGACGCCATCTGTGGACATAAATACAAGCGTTAGCAAGTTTTTTAACTTGCATTTTTGTTTATCATAAATGTACCTTTGAGGTCTTTCTTGCAATGATATAGATTGCAGAGGCTTCTACTATGTGGTGATGCTGAACTGAGATCAGACCCATGTAGCTATCTGGTTTGCTATGCTGAGTTTGAAGACATTACGTGTCTAAAAAATTCACGCTTGCAAGCTGAATAGAAATTGTTTCATAAACGCTCAGAGTTTGTGTTCAGATCTAGTTTCTTTATTCCTGTCTTTCACTGACGATAGCAAATAGCTTGAAATCATGATCTGAAAGTGGAATTATAGTTAGAGATAGTGAATACTAACTACTCTGACGTTTATGTAAACAAAACACGCTTGATTGGCAGTCTTGGTAGGACGCCATCTGTGGACATAAATACAAGCGTTAGCAAGTTTTTTAACTTGCATTTTTGTTTATCATAAATGTACCTTTGAGGTCTTTCTTGCAATGATATAGATTGCAGAGGCTTCTACTATGTGGTGATGCTGAACTGAGATCAGACCCATGTAGCTATCTGGTTTGCTATGCTGAGTTTGAAGACATTACGTGTCTAAAAAATTCACGCTTGCAAGCTGAATAGAAATTGTTTCATAAACGCTCAGAGTTTGTGTTCAGATCTAGTTTCTTTATTCCTGTCTTTCACTGACGATAGCAAATAGCTTGAAATCATGATCTGAAAGTGGAATTATAGTTAGAGATAGTGAATACTAACTACTCTGACGTTTATGTAAACAAAACACGCTTGATTGGCAGTCTTGGTAGGACGCCATCTGTGGACATAAATACAAGCGTTAGCAAGTTTTTTAACTTGCATTTTTGTTTATCATATATATATATATGACACTTTCAAGCCTTGATTACTCAGTTAAGTTTAAACATTTTTACATGAGGGAGTGGAAGATAAATGTTTAGTACATTATTTTTATATAATTTCTTTAACAATGTGTTCAAAAAAAGAGTAGATTTTAATTATTTTGCTAAATAATGGACACAGACAATAGTATAATAAATAAATTACTAAATATTTAGATGATTTTACTTACTGTATTTAATGTTCAAATGTGTGGATTTGTTGTCCTGTGCAGTTTCATGAGCTAAAAGTTTTGCAATTAATTCACAGTTGAGTAAAATAAAAATACTAACCATTATCATTTAAATAGAGGTGATTGTATTCAACATGTTATCATAATCTGGAACAATTACCATAGGTTATATATTTATTATAGCAAAAAAGTGTTTATTAAAAAAATTATAGTATAATCATAAAGTCATAATATTAAATATAAATTGTATGTTAACATTAATAAGTTAATATATGTTTTTGTGCAGCTCCTTCTGGTTGTGGGGGTTGCGGCAGTTGTAGTAGTTGTTGCCAACCCAGCGAACCATATAGCTGTTCATCTCTAGATAAATGTGATATAGTTTGTAAGACTGTTCGAACAGGTTTAGTCGGATCTCCTGGTGGTTTAATACCTGGTATGTATACTATTTCATTGTTTGTAACTCAAACTAATAGTTTTTTCTCCCCAATTTTTTTAATAGGACCTTGCTGTTGTTAATAGCTTTGGGAGGCGGATAATTCTAATGCTTTTTTCAGGTAGGAATTATTATTATTACTTTTTTTTTATTTTTATAACTTAAAAATTATTTACAATACTTGAGTAAAAATTTAAATAATATACTTTTAAAAGTAAATTGGGGAAAAATTATTAGTTTGAAGTTTTCTTTTAAAAATAATTGTAGCATAATATATGTGTGTGTATATATATATATGTGTGTATATTTCATTGTTAAAAAATTTATATGTTATTTTTAAATGCTTTTATGTTAATGATTTAATGTTTTCTTGTCAACTTTTTATTAAAATACAATTATTATTATTTTTTTCTATTTTTGGCTTCTAATTTTAAACACAATTCTTGGTGATTTAGTGTAATGATAGAGAAGGGAACTTTAGAGTTCTACGTCCACTGACAATGGCTTCACTTTCGGCATTTTCCGTGTTCAAATTTCTGGTTAATTCTCGCACAATTACAATTAACAATGAGAAATCTGAAAAATACATTAATCATCACAAAAATACAAGAAAACGCATATATTCAATTTTAGAGTGATATTATTGATGTTTTTATAAAAAATAAAGATCATCTGTTTAGATTTTGCGTATAGTAAGAAGTAATGTTAATTGATAGATTAAATGATTCTTGACTGAATACCAAAAAATAAAAAAATATTTAAATGTGATGATTAGATAAAAATGTTTTCAAGATTGTGAAAAAGAAATGTCAATGCTTGGGATAAATCATTATGAAAGGATATTGGAAAAAGTTTATCTTGAATTGGCCTATCAATAGATAGATGCTCCTATTGATATGTATATATAAATGTAAAAAATAAATGTACAAAGTATTCTAATATTTCAATATACAGTTGACAAAATTATGCTTTGGTTAACTCTCTTCTCCAATAAAAAAAACATTTCATTAATTCTTAAACTAAATGAATTGTTTTTATCTTGAACATTATAAAAGATGCAATTATTACTATTAAAAAATTTAAATGCTCTAGTTTCTAATAAAATAATATATGTGGATATAGACAAGCAGATTAAATAATTCGTAAAATTAGATAGCTATCTCAAAAAACTTGATTTAAAATTAATATATGCAATATGATTTTAGTGCTATAGTAAAATAATATAAGATTTTAGTATTAATAATCAGTTGAATAGCATGAACAAATAGAAAAAACTGAACTAGGATTATTTTTTCTATTTGCCACTAGAGGGCTCTTACATTAAATAATTCCTTTGGCAATTACCTATGTAACTATATATACAATTAAAAATAATTTATACACTTCTTCGTTCATTGCAATAAATATAACACAAAAGACAAAAATCTATACAGAGTCAAATACAAAATGTACCACTATTAAATTTACTAAGAAACCCAACTCAAAAATTTGTGATATGGAACCCACTTTTATAAAAATCTTTTGCAATAAAAAAACAATTAATTTAATTGTAATAGTTTATTATTACTGTAAAATATTCATTTTTTTTTAAATTTATTAAATCCAATCCTGCACCATAAGTCACCATTCATTTTCAAATTTTTATCAATACGTTTATGAAAAAACTCTGAAGGACTAATATACACCTAAATTTTTTGTAATTGCTAAAGAAAATTCTTTACAGATTGCATCAGCAAACATATTGTGCAATCATCAACATACTGCAAATCTAAAAGTAAAAAAATAGAATCCACTGCTTCATAATGCTGCCTTTCTATCATGTAGTAAATATTCCGTACTTTTTTATTCTTTTTGCACTGCTTATATTCAATAAATTTCTTAAAAAAATTTACTCCTTTTTGCACTTTCACAATGCTTTATTCAATAATTTAACAGTTTTGACAATTTAGCAATTTTCATCAGAACTGGTTTTTTTTTCCTCATTTTAATTATAATATGCTGATGATTGTGCTATTTTTGCCAATTCAAATAATGATTTTTTAAAAAGTTCTTCATATTTTGAATGCAATTCATGAAGAAATTGCTTTGACAATTAATGTTTAAAAATTTCAGATGTTCTATCTATCAGTGATGAAAAAAATCTTTAGTAACCTTTGACTTAAACATTATATTAATATAAATAGCATATCTGAAAAATACTATTAGCTTGATGAAACTGACAGATAATTGAATGAATAAAATATTGTGAAAAAGTCAAAGAAGGAATAATTTTTAGAAGTTTATCATATAGCAATTTTATAATATAGATTTCCTATAGTTATTAATAAATTAAGAATAACACGATTTCAGATCTATATTACTATATAAACAAATTGACTTAGATTGAAAACATTAAGATATATTAGATTCAAATAGTCTATTCCCAGATTCAAAGCTCCTCACTGATGAAAGCCATAAGTTAGAAAATAATCTGGGGATAGTGGATGGTTCAACACTGGACAGGACTTTATTAATACTCTCATTTGGTTTAATTTATTACTAATGTGTACACTAGTAAGCATTTATTTTCAAACATTGCCATAAATATTTTATATTAATTGAGTCAATTGTCTTGACCACTTTTCTGACAATATGTTTATTGCATCTTCATACTAATAATATGTGTATACAATAATAATAAAAACAATATAATATTGATTAACTATTATACCCAGTCTTTTAATCTGAAGAAATACTTTTGGTTAATTATTGAACCATCTTCAACTGCTCTTAAATTTAAAAAAAATCATAATGAAAATAAATATAGGAAAAGAATAAAATCCATTACCTCAATTTGTAATATTTATCCTATAATTACTATAAATTTTAATATGTTAGCATTGTATTCTTATTTTGTCCATTTGTTTATTTTCAGGAAGGAAATTTGTTCTGGAATGCAGAAGACTTCAATAAACCTGGGCCCACAGATTTTTTTCTTTTAAAATTTTTTTAATTTTATAAAAAAAAAATAAGGAAAAAAAATAGTAAAATAGGAAAAAAGTATATAAATTTTGTTTACACGTAAATATATAACATTTTAATGAGATATTTATCATTCTCATTAAAGTAACAAAAAAAAAGTAAAATGGATAAACAGCAAACAAAATTGTTTATTGTTTTTGTTTTCTTATCATTATTCTACAAAAATCACCAAGGATGTCAAGATCTGGAAGGGGAGGAAGAATTTACCAGGTCCTTTGAAGTCCCAATTTTTTTCTTATGGTCATATAATAGCCTTTCATATATATGAACCTGTGAATCTTATCTCTCCTTCCTTTTATTTTGACAGCTTGGACTTACATGAAATAAGTCAAGTCGATTAAAACGAGAATTATCAAGTATAAGTTATTTCAAACAATTAAATTTTTATTATAATAGCTTCAGTCGACTTACTTAAAAAAAATTTTATAGGGACACTTACATTTGCACATTTTTATATGAAATTTAAACATTCTATTTCCAATCATAAATAGTGTATTTAAACAAAATTTAAAAGAAAAAATCCTCTGTGATGAGCTTTTTAAAATAATTCTCAACTTAGCTTTGGATTAAACAGTTGAAAAACTATTTAGACTATTATTTTACTTTATAATTTACAAATTGCTTATTTTACCTAATTTTTAAAATTATATATCTTATCACTGTAGAATTTCAATTTCTATATTTTGATTAATTAAAAGTAACACCAAACTACTTATGATCTAATCAAAGGTTTTATATATATATAAATACATGTGTAGTCTATATTCTTAAGCTAGATGTAATTAAAGGGGATTTGAACACAGACTTTCAAGTTATCATCAGTCATCCGAATCTATTTTATATAACTGATATACATTACCACACACATGTAAAAAAATAAATGGTCTCCAATATACATATTTCATGCTGAACCAGAACTCATCAGTTGGTCCAGCTCATCATGTTCCATACATACATAACCAGTGCTTGGATTAGAGATATTTTATCTTTTTTAAATATGTGTGGTCATCTGTATCAGTTATATAAGATAGAGTGGATGACTGAAAGGAGCTTGAAGTCTGCATTCAAAGCATATATATATATATATATATATATATATATATATATATATATATATATATATATATATATATATATATATATATAACCTAGCTCAGAATAATAATAGCAATAATAATAAATTGACTCATTAGACTGTGTTCTTATACCAAGGGGTCCAGACTGCCTTAAATTCAAATAAGTATCAAAAACATACTTGACTGCATAGAAATAGCATTGAATTCTAACCCTTTAAGAATCACAATAATATCTCTATGACTAATTATAATAATCCTATTTAAATAAAGCTAAAATAATATCCCAACCAAATATTTAAGAATAATAATATTAAAATTTATTATAAGAATAAATTTATATTCTAATTTTAATTTGAAGTAAATCTCGATCTAAATCTTTATTGTATTTTAATCTTTATCTCAGGGATATCATAAGGCAGAGGAAATAAAGCATAGGATATTGAATAACATAGGGCAATTTTATGGAAATCCAATAATCCAGACAAAATTTAGAAAAATGTGAAATAGTAATAATATCAAACAAACTATAACCACTTTGCTCTGCAATATGATGATAACTAAACTGTAAAAATAGTTACTTTAGGTCTTATAATAATAAATTGTCCATTCACTTTACTACTGTTACACAATGCTTTATTTGCCACCCTTTTTTACAGTTTACTGTTTTTATTGCCCCAGCAATCTTCTTCAGAACTTTATATTTAGTATAATATGGTATACATTTGGCAATGCAATAAGAAAGAGTAGTTATACTTCTTGGAGAAGATAAAGGAATATTTTAGGTTTTGGATTAATTTAAGGAAAATCTCTAAGAATTTAAGAAATCTAATAAAATATAATTTGAATTATTAAAATACTCAGAAATAATCTCTTATGATGATAATACTAATCTTTAATAGTACAAATATAATCTTATAATGCAAATATTTAAATAAAGTTTATTATTTCTTGAATAAAGTAATTGGCATATACATATCCAAATATAGCTCTGCTTACACACTTTAAAATAATAGTAAGTTCTACATGTGAATACAAATTAAGTCCCTCATAATAGTTTGAAACAAGTAACAAAAATTCTTAAGTTTACTATGAAGTGAACAGATGTGACATTTGAAGATGATAACTCTTATGCATGATTAATTAAATTTGGATTTATTCAATAGTTTTTCTAAATCTACAATAATTTATGAACCAATTCTCATATACTTCTTGACAAAAATAATCATTTTCATAAGTGTAACACACATATTAAATAGAATGATGTGTTATAAATGTGCAAAAAATTAAATACTGAATCCAATCAGTGTCTGTAATGAATGATAAATAGAAATACGGAAACATAAATAAAGTCAAACTACACAATTTTAAATTCTACAAAAAAAAATAAATTTATTTACAAAAACAATATTTAGAATTTACAAATCAATATTTACGTTTTATTGTACAACACACAAAATACAAGTAATTTTCAATTAACGTGACTATTTACAGATTCCAATAAAATAATTTTATAGTTACAAATTTTCAAATACAATAAACAAGATATCAGTTTGGTAATACATCCATCTATCCAAAATGAATTTGCTTAACCTTTTTAATAAAACTATAATTATTTCTTAATAATACTATATTTCACAGTGGGCAAATATTTGAATTACAGCTGGTATAATTTAAATTATATATCTTCCCTTTTTACATTAAATAAAGTGAAACAATATAAAATATTGCTATACCTTTTGGTGATTTTATAAATTACTATTCACCTAAATGAAAATCAGGTTTTACTTTTTCCATAATAGTTTTATGGTTACTTTATTGAGTTAACCAGAAAATAAACATATATGTTATTTGACTACTAATTACTTAGCAATAATTAAACTTTTTAAAATATAAATTTTAAAATATTTCATATATATATAACAAACAAGAATTTTGAACTAAAAAATAATCCAAGTCATATCTCACATTAACATACAGGTTTGAAATTGCCATATAAGAATTACTCCTATTATAATCCTTTTTCCTATTTTTAAAACGGGCAAAATTCTCCATACAGTAGGGTCACTCAGTGCAAGCTAGAATAATCAATGAATGCCAGAAGGCTTGTGCATAAAATCTCTAACTAGTGCCTACTCATCCAATGTTCTTAGACTAGTTTCTGTCTTGTTGCCTTCATCAGTTAGAAGCCTTGTATCTGAGAGCACTGCTCCTAGATCTTAGGATTGAGTGCAACCCTCCAGCAACCTTTTATCTCTACTTAACTACAAAACTACGAGAATAAAATTGAAAACACAATATTTTCAATCTAAAGTCAATGACATATAATCATATAGGTCTGAACTCAGTTCAGTATCCATATATTTTGGTGTCTTTGGTTCTTTAATAACCATAGCCACAACTATCCTATTAGGACTGGTATTAAACCACTAAACATCACATGATTATCATTTCTTATGCTTGCTCATAACTTATTAAAACAGGCAAAATTCTCGATATAGTAGTGCCACTCAGTGCATATTGTATGAGTAGGCACTAGATAGAGATTTTATGCACAAGCCTTCTGGCATCCATTATTCTGGCTTGCACTGAGTGGCATTGCTGTATGGAGAGTTTTGCCTGTTTTAATAACATTTATGAGCAAGCATAAGAAATGGTGGTCGTGATGTTTAGTGGTTTAATATCAGTTCTACCTAATAGGATAGTGGTAGCTATGGTTATGTAAGAACAAAAAACACCAAAATGTATAGGTACAGAACTGAGTTCAGACCTATATGACAATATAAGTTAAATGAGCTTAGATTGTAAATATTATTGTGTTTTTAATTTTATTCTCTTAGTTTTGCAGGTGGTATAATATGGGTTACTAATTAATTCAGTCTCTAATTAGTATATTTGAGATACTAGTCTTGAGAACTGGGTTATACAGATATGCAAATAGATGCTATCTATTTTAATTAAAGCACATTAAGTCAGTTAAAAACATTTACGTTTATGTATAGATTGTGATCATGTTGTTACAAAGTACCTATAGTACACTAACTGCTTGCTGCATGTTTTCTTATGAGTGCTGGTGGAGGTCACCCTCATGCTTCTAGTTTAGGTAAAGCAAACTATTTTAGAATGGGAACACAAGGGTCCAGATTGTTATAAGCTTATGCGATTCACTGAACTATAAATGTTTGATTCATAGCAAGTTATTCAGTCTTAGGGCACCGAGCATTTGATGCTGAAACCCATGAATAACAACCCATTTCCACCTTTGTTAATATTTTGATTTGTGCCATAGCATATGTCAGTAGACCTAACATAAACCAGTTTTCCCACCCTTATGTTAAATGGTTATTCAGTGCTCAGCTGAACCCTAATCTACATTATCATGCTAACCTGAAAATCTTTGGGGCTAATTATGTGCTCAACTCTTAACCTATTCTATATAAACAGATGCCACAGAAGCACTATGTTTAGTTATATAACTTTGGCCATATGTTCCATGTGATTTGGCAGACTGCAAACTGGCTAGGATTTGGCATATTAATGTAGGCATAAACATGATCACCGCAGATTATTGTATTAAAATATAATGAGAGATTATGTAATTACTGGTCTCATTAACTATGTGATGCCTGCGAGCATAATATCTCATCTACCAATTATATAAATATTGTGTGTTTTATTTATGATTATTTTATTTATTAAAGTATTATTTCAAATATAAATCATTTCAATTTTTATTGCTTGTAGTCAATTCATATTCAACTCCATATTAATTCGTGTGCATCATTATATATATATGAATATTTCTTTAGTAGAATTAGTGATTAACTATTAATATATTATTAGGTTCACTTAGCCATGCATGCACAGTGATATTAATTTATTCATTTACTCCTTGAGTCTGTTGCTTTCCCCTTTGCGACTGCTGGCCCATGATTAAATTAAATTCATGTGTAACTTAAGTTATGGAGTAAGGTAGAGCAAGTTGGTCAAATCCTGGATCTTCCATTTGGATTCGATCAGCTTTAGTGTGGATGCACAAATCTTACCGGTACAATATTTGGGCCTATATGTTGGTCACCAAAATGTTTATTAGTAAACAATGTACCAAGCTGAATACTGATAAGTGAAAATATATAAAAGTCCATGGAAGTATATGTCTTGAGTCTTTGTTCAGGTTGCTATTTCATATATTGATGTTGGTTATTACTGCTGAGGATATCATATTAAGTATTGATCAATATGGAAATGTATGCATCACTATATTGCTATCTAAGTTATATTGGGTGATAATTTTGTGATATTTTATGTTAGAATACTGATGACTATTTAATTCTTCTAAATAGTATTTCAATCTAAGAATCAGTACAATATTTATTGTTCAATATTTTCTGGATTCATCTTTATATTGGGTCCCACAGTAGAATACATTGACTAGTATATCAATAATAAAACTACCATATTCTATAATCCAGTTCAAGGGAAATATTAATTATAATGATCATCAAAATATTAAAATGTAGACTCAGGTAATAAAGTAATGCCAAAAAATAACTGAATGGTTTATTTCCAAGTTCATATAAAGTTCAAGAACTTGAAATATGGTAATAAAAGTGGATCTTGAATTGAGAGTTCATTACTTGGATTATGGAAAACATGATTACAGTGATCACATCAAAATATTAAAATGCAGATATAGAACATTGAAGAAATAACAAGATTTTATTAAATGAAATATAAATTTAATAATGAAAGATAATGCTTGAACAATAATTTTAATTTATACACTTATTATCAAAAACATTAATTCAGATATATGTATGGAACTTAGAAGAGAGCTGGATTTATGTCTTTAAAGCTATAAGTGTAAAACACAGACTTTCACATATTGGCTGGATTTATGTCTTTAAAGCTATAAGTGTAAAACACAGACTTTCACATATTCTAAAGTAAAATAAATTGAACAATTCAATAGCAAATTTATAATTCTAATTTGAATAAATCATTTTTTTTTTACTTTTCGAAGAATCATCTATCTATAAATCTGATTTTTAAAAATGCAGTTTCTTAAAGATTTTGTTACATTAAAAGTTACAATAACAAATAAGATTAAAATTCAAGTTCTTATTTCTGATATATTTTAATAATTTCCTGTTGGTAATAACAGTAAACATAAGACTTCTTAATTTTATATAGATATGTTTCCTATGATATATTTACAGTCAGTAATATAATGAAAAAGTTAATTTTGAAGCAACTTACACTAAACTCTGTAGATAGCACTTCTAAACAGATGTTGTGAAGCTTCATGAAATAGTCATCACTGCATATAATCAATTGGCAAAATTTGGAAGTTAATTGATATTGAATCTTTCACGATCACTTCTACAAATCACTGCCCTGCCATCAAGACATATGATCTGAAGTTAATTTTTCATAGAACCAAGCTTCAGTTCAAATATAGCAATATACTATAATTAAAAAAGATTATTCTTTGTTTTCAGATGAAATGTGGAAAGAAAATTTATATTACAAGCTGACTTAAGATTTTTTTAAGACAGCCAATCCATAACCCAGCTACTCACCCAATTACTGATCATAAATCTATTATTAGTTTGATGGCAAAAATCACATTAATCTAAGACAGTTAGATAAATAAAGTGTTAACAACTCTAAAAATTGAAAACACAATTGTAATATGATATAGAATTCACATTTTATTCAACACATATCATACGTCTATAGAAACCAGGATCATTATTTTAAGTACTTCCCTTTTTGTGTTATTATTTTTTCCTGCTCTTAATTGGCCATTTATATTAAAATAGTAATCAATTGCATTATCTACCATTTATTAATCTAGAAAAGTTAGATGAATATCAAAGTGCTAATTCTAAAAATTGAAAACACAATTGCAATATGAGTTTTGTTTGAGAGGTCATACTTTTATAAAAACCAGACCCATTGTTTTAAGTGTTTTACTTTTTGTCTTGGTCTTTTCCTGCTCTAAATTGACTCTTTATATTAAAATAGTACTTTGACTATTTGTGCTGTCTCTCTCCCAACTCAATTTATTCCAAATGGAAAACAACCATATATTTAAGATCAGATAAAATTGCATTTTCAGCTAAGAGTAGCTAGATATCTAATTTATATTAGAATGGCTTATTTACTTAGTAATGAATTAGCTACGGGACCCTCTCTATGTTTAAATTTCAGATGATAGCAGACCAAAGAAAGATATAGATAATAAATAAAAGATGGAAGATTTTACCTATATTAATGCAAAATATTAAGAATATCTTTATTTCAAAAATTGTCTCTAATTAAGGCAATATTGCCTTTAAAAAAGACCAATTTTTTATGCGTTGTTTTTCTAGAAGGCGGTTTTTGATACAAAATTACTGTTACGTTTAAGACTAATGAATTCAGTCTTTAAAAAAAAACATCTTTTCATCATACATATCTTAATGCATTAAACTTTTATTTCGGTTATGGTTGTGTGTGTGAACACATTATTTGGATTCATTTCTGTATACATTTGCCTGTTGATAATAACATTATGCCAATATTTTGATCATCATCTGAATAAGAGACCATTCAGAGATGCTGCAGAAATGCCCAAAAATCAATATATATATAATTCAAATTCTATTACTCAATAGTAATAATTAGAGCTATACATATCTCAGCACTAATTATATTATTGTTATGCACCTAATAACAATACAATCTATTTTCATTCCTACATGCAGATCATAAGCTTATATAATTAGGAAATTTAAACAATGATAATAAATGAAATGATTTTGCATCAGACTTCCATGGACTTAATATTTATCCTAATATAATTGTCTAAATCTAATCCATTTAAGACTATAATATGCAGATAGAAGTTGGATACATTTTTAGTCTGCTATGTCGAATGCACTGATATTGCTTCAATTATATATGTATACAGTATTTTAGACATATAAAATTGGATTATACATTTTATTAAATATAAGGAGATATAAAGTTTTAAAGTATACTGTCTTTTTTTTCTTTAATTCATGAGTTTGGTATTAGCAGCACCAATTTTTTTTTCTAAATTTTCCTTTGGTTCATACACTTGTCAACCCTTCTCTCTCCTCATTATCTCCTTCCAGATTCTTTCATACTACTAGACTGCCCATTATCAGATTTTTAATAGTATGGATGGCTGAAAACTTGGAGAGTGAAGTAAATTGAAAGCTTGTCCATTAAAGTTTGAACATTTGCTATCTTAATATAAACTGTGCACTGGTTATATATTTGTGTGGGAGATTATGATCTGGACCAACTGATGAATGCTAGTTTAGCATGAAATATGGAAATATAGATCATGTGTATCGGTTATATGAGATAGAGATGATAGCTGAAGGGGGTTTAAAAATCTGTGTTCAAACCCCCTATATAATCGTCTCAATTCCAAGTATATATATATAAATTATACTTGTATTCGAATATTATAGAATAAGTTGTAAAAAATATGACGAAGAAGTTATTGGATTGTTTTAAGATTTGAATAAAAAAAAGCGAGTCATTCTCTACATTTTGGATAAAAACATATTTATGCTCATTTTCCATGTGTCATAGCATCGGCCGGGACGCGAACCCACAACCGTCTGCAACCAACTACTTGCTTGCATGGCGGCTGCGATACCTCTCGGCTAACACTCTCCTTCAAAAGGAATTGTTTTAAATTGTTAACTGTTTCACTTTAGTCTCTTCTGTTACTGTGAAAATATACGCAGTATTAGTAAGACGCCCTTAAGTCATTTAAATTTTTTTAGAAATTAGCTAATTACAGAAAACATTTTACACAATTTATCGTTATTATTTGTAATTATGCAAAAAAAAAAAAAATTATTGCATACACACTTTTTTTGTTATTTCTATAATTTTAATGAAAATAAAGAATAATTAAAATATTAAACCGTAGATAAAGTTACAATAGGAGATAGAAGATTAGACATTTACTTGAAGAAAACTTGCAGCGCAGATTTATTCAAGTTTTTATAATCAGAATAATCCCTGAAATAAATAATCATAAATAATAAACAAATATTACAATAATATTAATTTTTTAAAAAGTATAAAAATTAAAAATATATAATTCAAAATTTATGATTTGAAGTAATTCGATAACTAGAATTATTATCTCTTTTCTGTATAATTTCTAATGTTAAATACATAAATGTTAAGACATTTTAGCCCGAGGTAGACATGTTTATACATTTCAGCTTTTATTTTATGCTAAGTATGCTTTCAATACATAGTTAAATGTCCTAACATTTATTTATATATTTAATAGTATAATGATTTGTAATATTTTTACTAATTAAGATAGCAAAATATGTAATGTTTACATAAGAATAAATTTGGGTTGTTTGATTTTTGTGTGTATATATATATAATTAAACTATATATAATCAAAGTATGTGTATATATAATTGAACTGTAAATAATCAGGATAAAATCAAAACTCGAAGCAATGTGGAATAAATGAAAAAAAAATATTCTTTTTAATAATTTATAAAAGTTAGATTTAAAATTATACATTGAATAAAAATAATCATGTTTCCATTATGGGATGTTTTTTTTTTTTTTTTACACACACAAATAAATAAGCAAATATATATATAAATAGGTTCTGCAACTAATATATTATTTTGACAAAAAATTTTCTAATATTATTTTAATGAAAACAAAAAGCTTTCTGCAAATATATTATCGTCTTCAATTCACAAGAGTATGTGCACAATTAATAATTAATACGTGTTAAAAATGTTAAATCACTTTTTTGATGTTTCAAAGGCCTAGCTTAGGAATTTTAAATTTTAATGCTGTATTATTAATTGTTCCTATAGACTTGTGGAATATAATTTTACATTTCACTAGTTTAATTATTTTGTTGTTGTATATCTATGTTAATATATATATTGACATCTACATATTTTTTGAAGAATAATTTATGCTATATTTATATTTAAATGAAATGTGATAATTATATATCAATATAATTACAGAGTTTAAATTAAAAGTAATGACATTGTTTCCTTGCATATTCTATTCCTTATTAGTTATCATTACAATATATATAATGTAATGAGCCGGTCATTGTCACAAGAAAGGGGGGAATGCACATAACTATGGTTGGATTTGGGGACTTTGGATAGGATGCTGGTGATGTTGTGACAAAATGCTTAGTCTATGATCATGTCTATCTTCAGTGGAATAGTTCAATGTTTACTCATTAAATCTAGATGCAATTTGGACTAGTTTGTGTACATCTCACCCCTCTTTCTGGCTCCATTATGCCTTAGTTTTTCAAACTCAGAAAGAATTTGCACTCATCTCTTTTCAGGCATGGGCTTACTCAATTTAACAATTACTGCACCTCTATATAAGTGAGGATCAATTAATACACTCTCCCAGAATATTCTGAATATCAGTATACATATAAAGAGAAATGTGTGGATATTAATGTTTAATATATATATATTATAACGGTCCAGATTGATAGGAGACTTAATGTATCTACACTTCAGGGCGCCACTAGGCATTTGAATCTAGAAAATTTATAAAGTAGGCAGATACGTAAGTAAAAAAAAAATTTTTTTTATTTTTATTTTATATATTTTGATTCCGGTCATTAGCCCATTGTCACTAGCTCAGTGGAATAGCAAAGATTTATATTTTATAATAAATTCTTATCTAAGAATATATAAAAAAGAATAAAATAAGCCACTGCCAGTAATTATACACACAAACATTTATTTACGCACATATATATAAAATTTAGCATTATTATTTTAGTATGTTTACTTTAGCATTTAACTACATTTTTAAATTTTATTTTAGATTTTAATTTACATTTTAATTTTTATAAGTTTGCACAGATGTATTTATAAAAGTTTGTTTTATAATGTTGAGTATAGATTGGCTGCATAGATTCCACGATTAAAAACATTTCAAAATAAACATAACCGATAAAAATACAAAGTCACTGATAATGTCAATTGCAGAGGGAATACAAGAAACTCAATAGCATTCATCATAAGATGCTGCATTGACATCGATGGCTTATATATTCTAACTGAATATGAAAACAACAACATAATTAACCGCTAACGAATTCATGCAACGTCCATACCCAACTTAAATTTAATGCATTTAGAGTGTCGAGTATGAATAGACTACATAGATTTGCATTTGAAATGAAAATATTCTATCCTTATTTAATCTTAGGCCAAAAGTTCGCAGTTAAACCAATGTCAATCCATCTGATATATCGATGCATTCAATGTAACACGAATACAGCAGCACAAAATAGGTTAAGAAAAGAAATTGCCTCTTGTCAGATAGGAATACTACATCTATCTGATGAGAAGAGCAATAAAAAAAAACTCCATAGGAAAGGACTGCGGTCATTTTGCCAACTTACGATCACATTCCATAGGCAAAAAGGAAGTGTGCGGCATATAAAGCGATTCTGCCCATAGTGAATCTTGTACTACATCTACTAATTACACCAATATATCCAATCCATTGACTCACTTTAACTATGAAACAAATAACCTAAGATTATCCTCCTCTAATATAACTTTACAAATCTGTATAGCCATTCATGCCAGACTTAAGTTTAACATTTATATAATTTAATTTAACGAAAAACAGAAATCATAATAAAAACTTAAAAGAACAAAAAAAAAAAAATGGAAATGATTTTACAAAAGAAATACATCAAATTAAAATTACTTATTAATAAATAAAGTTGGTCAGATAGGATTCTATTGCAATTATTTTAAATACGGAAAGTTTTTAATTTAATGTTCATGAATTATCTAAAGTTCTTATGGTTTTAAAAGGTCCATAATTTGTAGTTGTTTGTAATTTTATTGGGAATTCCCACGCCGTCCTGAAGATATTGGTATCCAGTTAGCCATTGTTTTTTTTTTATTTATCCGAGGTCTTTTACTTTAGCTGGTCCTTAATGTAGAAAACAATCGGTCATTTCTCTTTCTTTCTTTTTATAACCACTGAAGGAATTGAAAGTGCGTCTTTCAATCCCTTCACCTCCAACTCTCCGACTTAACACATCTCCATCCTCTCTTAATAATAATTCCCTTTTTTTATTTCCAAACCTTTTCTTTTATATTAATTTTGCGGATTAACTCAACATTACATCAGATGATGAAGATCCTTTCGTTGAGGCCCGATTCCTAAGGGATTTCTTTTTATTTGCTATTAGTTTCTATTGTTTTCCTATCTGGCCATTGCTTATACATTTGAATGCCCAAGGGGCTAGTTTACTTTGACTAATTAAAATAATCATTTTTCGTTTTTCAATAACATTAATTAATTTGTTTTCCAAACTTAAAGATATATTTTTATCTCTAAATCTTTTTAAGTTTTTGCTTTTAAAATACTTTTTCTATTTTTAATAAAGTTTTATTTTAATAATTTTTTTCATCTGTGTGATTATATATATATATATTTGAGTGTAGATGATATTGAATTTTACTTTTAATTCTAATTAAAAAGAAGTTTTTATTTTCTAACTTTTCTTTTCATGTGTTTAATAAAAAATAATAATGTAAACAAACGTAGTGTGCCCCGATTACATATATATATATATAAATTTAATGGTAAATGTAAATCTAAATTCTTTTGTAAGCACTTTCAATTACATGGTAATCCCTCATCAAGCTATAACTGAATTTCAAATTTTTAAACTTAGCGTTATGTATATTTCCAATTTGCCTTGTTAATAACATCATTATTATATTTATCAATTAATATTGCCTCTTTAATTTTCCTCTTTTTATGACTTCTTGCTTCCATTAATATTTTTATTTCATTATTATTAGACGTGAACTTATAATTACAAGCTTGTTCGATGGTCAAAGAATACTTGAAGCTGTATTAATTGACTATTTACATTATTTTTAATTCGATTATATAATAATTGATGCTCCTTCAACTTTTTTCCACATAGAAACATCTCGATTCACTGATATAAATTTTCTGACATCCATATGAAATCTGATAAATTATATTACTTATTGCAATTAGGAATTATACTCTTAGAATTTTTAATCAATTGATTAGCATGAATATATATTGTGCACTTTTTATTAGCCCAGCCTTATTCTAAAGCCTAAAATTTTGGTGTATAATTTTAAATTTTGCAAATCCACTAATATTTACTTATTAAAAAAAGACAATAATGACATATTATGATCATAAGATTTGAACTCGGATTTAGGGCTAATGGAAATTTATAGATGATCTTAACTCAAGATACATATAAATAATAACCTATAGAGCTCACATATATAAAGATGGATGAACCATATTGATTATCATTTTTTAGTATTTAAAACCAGAGTAAGTTTAAATTGTATTTTTGTAAACATGACGTGTTATAGAGACCAATAATTATTGTTTATACGCATGATGATTTTAAAAATAGAAATTTTTTATATTCAAATCTTGCTATATTTAAAATAGTAGATAAATATGGTTTAATTTTATAAAATACTGATCTAAAATTAAAACAGTAAATTCTACATCTTTATTTAATTTCTAAAGAATACTATATTTCAATATTTTATTTTTAAAAACGATGAATTATTATTTTAAAATGATAAACCAAAATCGGTGCAAATAAAGTTGATTGTTTCCTAGAAAAAGTGGAAATAAAGCAACCAATCAAAAGGTGTCGAACAATCTTTTACTATGAAACTCATGAAAGAAAAAGAAATTTTGTTCTTGACTCGTAAAAATAAGTAAATGGGCTTTTCTTTTCTTGTGAGGATATTTTTTAAAAAAGTTGGATTAAAAATTCCTAAAATCTTATTATTTCCAAGCAGAAACATTATAAGCTTTATGTTTAAACTACTGGAACTAAACTAATCGTTTTCTACTGGGCAAATCAGTGGTTGATAATTCCCAATAATCTCTTTGAAAATTAATAAATATTGAGGAAATCATCGGAGATGAATAATCAAACAAACATACTCACTGTAAAAGGAACAATAACTGTGTTGTGGGGAAAATGAATTGCAGTAATCAACAAAAAAGAAATGAATAAACACCATCAATATCTAGTGGCGATAAATAAAAAGAATAAATGGGAAATCTCTTTGGAAACAGTTAAGTATATATATTTAAGATTCCATGGAATCCAATTAGTAATAGATGAAAAGTGGTTCATTATCATCCATCTGCACATAAAATCCTAATGACAATATGGATAGTAGAAGTATTTACTCTGAGCCATACTATTGGTATGGAATGTCAGTTTTTATAAAGATTTAATTAGGAAATGTTACAGGACAAAACATGGATATTTGATTAAAATCAAGTAAGTGTACCTTATAATATATATGGGAATAAATGTCATCTAGAATAAATAAGTGCAAACCATAAATAGAATTTTTGGTATTACTAAACAAAGAACAAAAGGGAAGGATTATTATTGCAATAACCCAAATACCTCACAAATCTTAGGATTGGTAAATTCTTCTGAGAAAGAAGGAAGGATAAAATAGTAAGTCTTATGCAGTGTGGAACAACCTGGAATGCTAAGAAATTTA
This sequence comes from Epiperipatus broadwayi, assembly GCA_028023455.1. NCBI lineage: Eukaryota > Metazoa > Onychophora > Udeonychophora > Euonychophora > Peripatidae > Epiperipatus > Epiperipatus broadwayi. The sequence goes on from JAQFVV010014232.1 coordinate 27,365, forward strand.
AAAGTTGTTTAGTTATACTTTTTAGCTTAGGAATCTTAAAAAAGAGAACCTTGCTTCTAATGTTGGTATTTGATACTTTAATCTATGAGTTTTAGTAACGATAGGGGGGGGGACTAAATCATTTAATAAATAATTAAGTGTTATATTAATAGTTATTTTATAATTAGGTTGAGACTAAAGATTATTAACCATTTAAATAAAACAAATGCTCAATGCCCCTAGTATAGACATAGTACAATATAGATACGCATTCCAGAGGGGTAGGGTGTGTTATACATGCTGCAGACCGAAAAAAAAAACAATAATATTTTCTTATGTGAAATATAAAAAGTATTAATTTTGTTTTTACTTATCAATCTCCAGAATAATAACTATCTTTTCTCCATTGTTTTGTATTATTGAAGTTAGTCATCAGATATGTAACCTTAGTGTACTATTATTATTTTAGAGGTTGAAATAACAGACCATGAATTGAAAAAAAACATGAGAATGATTGTTTAGATAAATAGGAATAAATATCTTAACATACAATGGGAGATTGTTAGTTTTGTTTAATAAGAGAACACTCCAGATTATTAATTTTCTCATTACTATTAATATTGTAAATATATGTATATCATTTTGTTATAAGAAATTTGTATATGTTTGTATTGTAATTCATTTGTAATGAATATTATTAAAATTGTGGTTTTGAAAGTTTTATCAAATTCCTAAATGTTGCACTTCTTTTCTAGGCTCTTTTCACACACGATCACATAACTCAAAATGTACAGTCAAAATTAAAATGAAAAGCCAATTCAAGTTAGAGCAATTCTAACAGTTTAATAGCATAAATCTCTTAATAAAGATTTTTTTACTTGTTAAGACAATTACTGACTTGATCCCGAGTTAGGTCATTGATGATATTGCCAATTATTAAAATGTATTTATTAATATGAAATGAAATGATACATTAGTTATTAGTGAAAGTATTAGTGTTAATTGCAGTATTAGTTAATAATGTTATTTTATAATAAGTATTAAAGAACATAAATATAAACTGGGATTATAGATTTAAACTCATAAGCCCTTTCTTAATTTGTACAACTTCATCCATGGAAATCTGTAAAATCTCTTTTTTGATATTCCATAGGTAGTATGAGTAATGAATAAATCAATGATTTTCCTGAGATCTCTTTACGCCAGAAGTTGTTCTTATGATTATTGCCAAGATGCTGAATTATTAAACATAGTATGAATCAATTTTATCTGTAATTATCTAACAGTTAATTTAATAAGTGATTGAATTCAAACTTAATAGATATAAATATAAAATAATATATGAGATATTATTGTTAGGTCATGAGAGTATTGGATACTTAATAAGGAGGAGTATCTGGGTATTCTTACGTGCCATTAAACAAAGTATTTTGTATTTGTTTAATGTTATGTAGATGTGATCTGTTTATGGGTAAACGAGTCTCAACATTAATTATATTTAAATATGGTCTTATCTTAGAAATATTCAATCATGTAAAAGTAACTTTGGAATAAATACTAACCTTATCTCAAATTCAACATTGTTATAGTTAAAGAAAATGGTTGGGAAATAGGTAAGTCTGATGATAGTACTTGAACCAAGAGTCCAAGTAGGGCCTAATGTAGGGACTCTGAAACTCTGATTAGGGTCTGTAACCACCTATAGACAGGCCACAATATATATATATATATATATATATATATATATATAGTGATGTGATACATAATGATGATGATACAAGGCAGATGATTATATTGATTAAAATAACTTATCAACATTTATTAAACAACGAATCTAATTTAACAATATTAATATATATGCAATCACAAGAGTCAAGGATGGTTTCTATCCACCTTAAGGGTTAAATACAATGAATATCTTAATCTCAAATCCCGTATAGGTTTATATACTGGCAATCTTTATTTAGCAAAGTTGAAATAATATTTTTAAAAAATGTTTCTGTAGGTAGATTATGAACTGACTCTAATGATTAATATATTTACAGTCACATTATAGAGTAGCATTTAGTAGCTCTGATTCATGATGATTATGACTCATCTCTTTTGGTAGAAGATACTGGTATATACCTATGTATATAACAAATTTTTAGGTATAACATTTAATAAATAACGTAAAACTCTGTTTGGTCACTATGATATGCTCTTTATGTGAAACATCATCAAAATCTTACCTCATTCCATATTCAGGATTTTATGACATCAGGCTACTAGAGGGTAAGTAGACCTAACTTTTGTTGAATATCTATAAAATATTTACTCAATCTGTAAGCACTTTCGCTTCCTTTGTGCTTAGAAATAAACTCTTCCATTTTCTAAAGCGATAAGCTTCCAAACATGAAAATGCAAAGTTAAAAAAAATAAAATGATAAATAATAAACATAAAAAATAAAACACAAATCAATACAGATTGATAAAATACAATTTGAGACTCGACAAGTACCAGTTTATTATATTCACAGTCTCTTATTACTGGTGATAGAAAGCCATCCTTGACTTTTGTGATTATATATATATTAATATGTTAATTCTGATTTGTTTAATAAATGTTGTTAGTTATTTTAATCAATATAATCTTTGCATTGTCATCATCATTATGCATTCACACTCTAAATATATACATCATTACTGAAGATTAATATCCATATGATGGAGAATCAATGAATGACCTGTTCAAAGGTGTAAAAGGAGGAAAGTAATGATCTTAGAGATAGAAGATGCAAAAAAACCTAGGTGAAAAAGTAAGTGTAGAAGAAAATAAGGGCCAGGATTAAAATTTAAGGAAATGAAGAGAACGGCTTAGGAGTTAGAAAAACAACAAAGTACAAAAGACCCGAAAAGGTTGAACTGGAAGAAGATAGAAGGAATTAAAACTGAGTCTCCCAGAAGAGAAGAATAGCATAGGAACAATCAGGATGATATCAAATAAATTACAAAACCATATGCAGGTAGAAAGCCACATTATTTGTTGAATCATAAAGATGGGTACTACTATAAATATCCTGTGAAAATAAAAAGGGAAGGATTGTAAGACATAGATTCATGCCATAATTATCCACAGTGAATGAAAAGGGGAAGTGACTTAGTATATAGATTTCTATGCCCATAAAAGAGTCCCAGTAAAAATGGAAAGGAAGGATTGTAAGGCAATATAGATTTATGCTATAAATATTCCATGAGAATGAAAGAGGAAAAGATTGTAAGGTGTATAATAGATTTTTTATACTAGTAAATATCCCATAAAAATGAAAGAGGGATGATTGGTGCTAATTTTGTATACAATTTATTTTAGTTATAATGATTTTTTTTTAAATCATGTTTTTTCTAGGTGAAGCTTTAGGGCATTATTCCAAACCCACATAACTAATCCCCAGAAAACCTGAGAAATGTCTTTGTCTAAGTGGATTGTATTAGTCAAATGAAGTCAACCTATATTTTTAAATATTCTATTATCATAACTGTGTAATGCATGATATAATAGTTAGTTTGTATACACAAACTTAACAAATAATTTTTCCACTTTTGGGTTTATTAACTTTCTTTTTAAAGCTAACTGATATTTGAAAACAAATTATAATATTTTTTCTATAATTTGATTTAATACTCATCAATGATTTATTTTTATAATTTTAATTTATAGCTATCAATTTATTTACATTGTTTGAGAAGGAGGTTTCATATGGTCTAAATGTTGGATATATATATGTGTGTAGTTGTTATAATATAAAATATTTACATACATTTTTTAAAAAAAAGAAGAGTTGTGTTTAAATAATTTTTATAGTTTTTGATAAAAAAGTATATTGTGAATAGTTATTTTTTATTTTTATGGGAAATGTTTCTTGAAGAATGTCCAGCCAACATTCTGTCTAGCTGACATTCTGTGCCTATATAGATAAAGGTCAAATTCAGACTACAAAGTGTTTGAAGTAAAATCAAATCACGGGATTTACTAAGATAAATTTAAAAAAATTGTCAATTTTTTGAGAAGATTTTGATCGACGCCTTAATTGATGGAACCTTACAGGTTATTAGTAACAAAAATATGTGTGATGTCATCAGACAGAGCATATATATAGTCTAACAATAATAAAAAGAAAAGGGAAGAAGCAACTAGATTGTTTTACAGAAACCACACATTGTTTAAAGGTTTATACACCACATGGTGGGTAAAATATTTTGTTGGGATTCCTTACTGTCTCAAGAGAACGAGTAAGATCAGTAAGAGTTTAAATCAAAGTGATAAAACATCTTTATAACTGATTGCCAAACTGAGAAGAAGAAATTCATTACTTCATCGTGCTATTAAACTAAATGCCAACCATGTGCAATGAATGTGAAACTGTACTGTTGCTGAGTTTGAATGAAGCAAGTACACAAAATGTTAAATATATGGAAATATACATTCATCTGAACGATTAAAAGTAATTAAAATTCAGAATAGAAATGCCAGTAAACTGACTCCAATGATGGGGTAATGCATCTTCCTAAGAAGGCAGTTATTTCATCATCATCACAGTAAAAAGAACTTGTAAGTCAACCAAAAATAGGACCAGTTCATTAATCCATTGCCATATTGGTAATCAACGACAGCAGGCATATTGTGTGGTTGCTTAATGTCAAATTTTCAACCTTCAATAAGCTAACTTTTAAATTGTTAAACTTTTGAACCGCTCTTACATCATGTAAAAGAGAACTGATAATATCAATTGAATTATTTTTATCAGTGATTATCAAATCTTTTAGTCTACTAATACCATTCATCTATCTCTTTAAGTTCTAAACAAGTAATAATTATTAGAGATTTTCCATAATAATAAAGAAAGCATTGATTTATGTATTCTAGATTATTACATTTAATCCATTTATCCATGTATTTTATTTTATAAAATGTGTTTATTGTGTATTGATTCGACATTATGAAAAATGTAAGTATGTAAAAAAGTTTAATAGTTTTTTATTCTGTAATGTGGAATTGATCATATCACACATATTTAGTAATTTAATTGGTGCTTACATGTATATTTGTTGAGTAATGAATGTTAAAAATTGGTAGAAATTCGAACATTATAGAGAGAGAGGATTAATTTAATTAATGACCTAGATTGGCAGGAAAAAATGGAGATAGGTAATTTTAAAGGATTTCTGTGAAATTGTTCTTGGATCTCTAAGATGAACCTAACTAACTCTCTTCTACTTATTTCTCAATTAATATTAATGTTCACTAAATTTATTTAATATAAAGATATGTTATACACAATAATAGTGCTATGTAAGATGTGTAATAGTGTTTATTTTTTAAATAAAATGTTTCTTAAGGTATGAGATTTTATCTACCTAAGCTAAGACAAATACATTCATCATATATAGGAACATGGAAAGTCACTTTTCATTAACTGTTATAGCGGTGGGGACCCCGGTATTATTATTATTTAAATGTTGTCACTGTTAATTATGTATATTTTCTATTTATATTATTACTGATTGATCATGCTATTGTAATGTTAATTTGTTTTTATTAAAAAAGATGTATATCTTTCTTAAAAAGTTGGGATTGTCTTGAGAGATTGCTTATGATCATTATCACTCATTATTGACCATCCCAACTGTTAAATATATTTTGGTAGTTATAAATTGGGTAATAGATAGGATTGTTGTTGTGAGTTGAATTGTAAAGCTGTGGTTAGGGAAATACATCACCACTTCATCATTATATGTATTATTAGTGTGAAGACTAAATATATAAGTGCGTTGTTTCTACTTCACTAGATATGTTTGAGCTTACAGGAGCCACTGCAGCAAGAGATATGACTATCATCAACAAGTCAGATAAAACCATAGTACTTAAACCGAGTTGGTAGCACATCCCAGGAAAATGTTAAATATGAATTTGCTGTACTCAAAATCTTGTAATTTACCTGAGTAACTTATTTGCCAACTAAAGTATAAGTATGTTTTTCCCTCTTATAGAAGTGCATATATTATAAATACGTACTCACCTAAAGGGTTCTGAACCAGATACACCTATAATAGAGATATGATATAACTTTGGTTTATATCTAGATGTACTAGTGGAAATCCCATGGATAAAACATATATCTGAAGCTACATATATATATACATGAATATATATATATGTGTGTGTGTGTGTGTGTTGCCATAACCATTCACTGTGGATTAACTAAAGCACCAGAGTTTGAACCATATGGAGTGTAAACTAAATGTGAAGTAAAAAAATTTATGGAATGTTCTTTTTGTTTCAGAAAATGAAATTGAAAGATTTTATTTTAGATAACGAAATGTAAAGTAGAAGACTTTACTAGGGTATTCTTTTTTAGCCTTCAGAAAATGAAATTGAAAGATTTATTTTTGAAATAATGAAATAAAAATTCCTAGAGTCACCAAGGAGATTAATTAGAAACAATAAAAAAGTAATTAATTTAAAAAGAAACTCCACCATAATTTAAAAAATAAGATAGAGAACAATGGGGACTGAAATGCAGATGGCTTGAAAGTTGTGTAGATAGAAGAGTTACTTAGTTTCTTGGTGTGATCTTTTGCCTGAGTCTAGCTGTTAATCAGATCTATAAAAATACTACGTAGATATTTTTAGTGAAGATGAAGACATAGTCAACTTGTAGTAAAAGCTTCTGCAAAGTAAGGGTATATTAATCCACAACATTTAAAGAAATTTAAACAAAAAGAACTTCATGCACGGGAATGGACAATGGCTGAGGATCTTTCTCTCTCTCTCTCGCTATTTTTCTGTGTTGTAATGGAACTGGAACATGATTTAAATACCAAAAATGAAGAGTCAGTAAGTAGAACATTTTCCTGCCTTAGACCAAATGCCTGCTGCTGGACACGGACTGCATGAAGTGCACTCAAAATCTCCATACAGACTATCTCATTAAAAAGATTTACGCATTCCATTCTACCTGTAATATAAAATCATTGTATTGGTGTTTGCAATGAGTACTTTAAATGCTTTTCTTCATTAACAAAACATATAATGTAACTTTTTGTTTTATTATATATAAACGCATTTTGTGTTAGATTAATTAATTTTCAAAGCATTATTTTTCTTATGAAGTAAGAAATAATCATATTCTATGCTATTACTCTTTTTATATATATATGTATGTGGCATGTTTATTTTAGAGTGGAGGACTGAAAGAACTTGTATTTTAAATGCAGAGAGAAGTATGACACCTAAAATGTTAGTGAAGCTATTAGAATAGGAGTTGGTTAAATGAGTCTAAACATATTTTATTAAGCCACTAGTATATATCTAATTGATCATATAGCACTCAATAAAAGTATAGGTAGATTTTCTTTCAACTAAACTTTTAACAGTTTAGATTTTGGTGGTTTATGAGAATTTAGATATTTGGATAATCAGGCTTATTTTTTTAAAAACTATTATTCCACCAAATCTTTTCGTGTATAGCTTGGGAGTTGGAAACATCTTTAGTACTGTAATGGTTCATTCCATACAGGGCCTATCTTTGAAATTTGATAAATTGCACCAGTTATAAAATCTATAAATGTAGACTGGACATACAATAGTTTGTTTTGGAACCTTGACTACATTTAGAAACAGGTCTTTCATCCTGGCCATGTTTTTAGGTCAGACACTATCCAGCCTCATTTCATTTTACATTCCTCATATGAAAAATATCTCGGAACCCTGTCTACCAAGAAAAGAGAAAATAACTAATCTCTGAGTAATACATATTTAGGTAATACATTTATTTTATTAAGTTTTTGACTATCTTCTATACCTATGAAGGCACTACATGGAAAAACTTGATGATAATAGAGGTAAAGAAAAGAAAAGAAACAAAGTGGGCTCAAAATTTTAAGTTACATGATATGTTTAAATCATAGCTAAAAGAACATCTATTTAACTAATGATCTGTTTAGATTCTTTCTACTGTTCCTTCATTAACCCTTTTCTCTCTCTCTCTCTCCCTCATTTCCTTGAATTATTCACTTATGCCCAGTAAATGTGATAATTTAAATGAAACCAAGTTTACTGCATATTTTATAGTTATTGTGCAACGTATTAATGCCTTGGGCAGGGCCGAGAGATTACTAACCGCCTTTGAGAGTGATCTTTGTTTATTTCTTTGTTTGATATAGTTAAATTTGTAATTTTGTAAACAATAAATTTCTATTTTATTTTTAATACATTCACATACCACTTCTTATCTGTAAATTCCCCTCCGAGTCTTTGCCCTCCTGACCACCGGGCATATATTGAGCATGAAATTTAGTGAGGTCTTGGGAAGTAAGTCGCTTAGCAGTCTGAAGGAGTAGGTGAGGTTCGAATCCCTGGTCCTGTATCTCTAGATTGGGTTAAACCAGCTCTATTTTTCATAATCGTTATTAATAATATATAAGTAAAACTGAATAAAAGAGAAATAAGAGTTTGATTTTTTCCAATTTGATTATATATTTATTGACTCATATTTTTAATTAGTTATACAAATGTGTGTGACTACAGTTTGTTTTTCACAACTGGAATATTTATAGTATGTGTGGAAAGAGGAAAGACATATTCTTTTTTTGTTGGAAGAATCTACTATTAGAGATAAAGATAATACTATATTTATATATTTATTTTATTTAGTTACAATGACTATCATTTTTTATTCAGTTACAATATATATAAATATGAATAGAAATGAAAATAATGTCCGACAAATAGATAAATTTAATTTGATGTTACTAAGAAATTATCAATTACTACTTATTAACACTCCTAGAGGCTAAGTAAGTTTTTCTCTACAAACCTATAATAATTCTTTTGTTGGGGATCATTTAATGAATGTTATCTCATCATTTTCAATTCATTAAATAACAATCCATAAAACATTTGAATTCAATATATTGAAGATCTACCTATCTCATTGTTTCACCTACTATATGCTATAATATTTATTTCTCTACATATATACCCAAATCCCCGTATATTAGACTAATTTTTAAAATTATTAATTATATGTTATGTGTGGTATTATAGCATACATTGTAGGAAAGTATATAAATATAATAAATCAACATATGTGCACATATATTTTCAGTATTTTAGTAAATATAAACCTTGCTGTATGTGTAATCAAAATTAATATATATGCAGAAAAAGAAATAATGTTATAAACTTTAAAGCATTATAGATTTTCTTATTTAAAAATTATTATAATTTAATATAGAAATAGGTTTATTTTTTTATATAGAGATAAATTATGATTGTAAGCATGCTTACTATAGGAGTAAAGATGTTTGACAAGTTTGATTTGTTTTTCGTAAAAAAAAAAAAAAAATTAATAAAATTATCCTTCTACCAGTATTTTGACCTTATTGAAAGAAGTAAAAATAGATTTTAAAGTAAGTTTGAATAATGAACTTCGCATTTTAAAATCAAAATCACATATAAGAAAATCAATAATATGCAGGAATCCCAGATTTTTAAGAATATAGAAACTAAATTAAAAAACAGATCAGGAGTTAAAAGGAATAATATGGAAAAAGGGGCGAGGAATAATATATAAACCTTTAATAAATATTTTAAATTATTGATAGATCATTACTGATATAGTATTGCTAGTATTTAATCTAAGAGTTATGAAATTATTCCTAATGAAATTTACGGGATATAGTATAGAACTTGCTTTCTAAACCCAAGAATGATCTACAAGATGCAGATATGCCTGAACCAACAGCCTAGTAGCAGTAAAAGATAGATGTTCAAGATCAAGTGACCATGCAAGATAACAGAACTAGTGTAATGATTTTATATATTTCAAAATGAACATTTTAAACTAAATCTAATTTCTTAAAGCTATTAAAATATTGTATACAGCCATTTTTATTTTGTCTGACCTATTAAATCCTTTCAAATCTTTAATTCTAGCAAATTAAATGTTATTTTATTTTACTGTCTAATTTGTAAAACTTATTCTGATTTAATATGATTTAATTGTTTTAATTTTGTTTCTGTACAGACTTAAGTAAAATAGTTAAATTAGATTTCACTTATGTGAAATATTATCTATAATTTTATTCTTTTCTTTTAAAGTAAATCATGCTTGTTAATCTGAACTATATGTATATATCTATTTGTGCTATGTTGTATTCAGAATGGAGTTTACTCATATTGAAATAACTAGTGAGAAAATGATTAGATGTTCTCACACTTTGTTTAATTCTGTGTTTATTAGTGCACAAATAAAATTTCCTTCTGAAATGAGTGCAACAAGAATGATTTATTTGTTGTATTTGGCAGTTATAAATGCTTAATAGATTTGCTATAAATCAACTATTTAGTCAATATTTATAGACATAATGTGAAATATATAAAGTTAGAATTGAATTATAACTTTCCTAAAATACAGCCCTCCTTAGTTTTATATAAATGCTTATATAGACATCTTAATAAGCTAGATTCATTATATTCCTTTAGATGCATGATTATAGATGCTAATTTATGAACTATGATTTCTTAGCAAAAGTTAAGATGTATCTACTTTAGTTATAAATGATGCAAATATCAGGAAGGAAATTAGGAAGCACAGATGTGCCTATACTTATTGCTGTATTTTATGTTAAATGGCTGTTTAAGGTCAACTGCATAACTTTAATTTGGACAGCTCTTTCTTGAAATAAAATAGGTGTTGGTTTTAAGGGCCACCTCATTACTCTTATTTAGACTGAGCATATGATCCAGATATTTGCAGCTGTTCAATCAATTGAATTGCAAGATCTTATTCACAGCAATTAGTATGAGAACTGAGGAAACCGACACTAGTAAAATGAATCCTGGATGAAGTATATGATTAGATGCAATGACCAGATTTATATGTTATAAACACCTTAGTATCTGATGTCTTACTATCCACCATCAGCTTATTGCACTATGATAATTAAGATTTCAGCTTTAATCTGAAATAGAGTCTAGTTTAGTAAGCTTATAGTCTGTATAGAGAAATATGTTACTTGTTAAATAAAAAGTGTTAATTATAAATATAATAATCACCTCTGCAAACTAACTAAATGCAAGTCTAATTAAGACTTAGTAACATAGTATATAAGTATTAAATAATCATAGCTAAAACTGAATCGACCTTTAAGATTGTAATAATAAATATTCTGAATTAATTGAACAGTCTGTAACCAGTGTAAAATCATCCTCACTGCAAATGAGATAATTTTATACATTTTCATCTAATATTTATTTTATTTGATTTTATTTAAATTTCACATTATTAAATTTGATTAAATATAACTTGTTTGGTCTCTCATTTTTTGCTCATTATTCATATAATGAATTATGGTTATTACTTGATTATTTATGAAATCACAATCCTAAATTTTAGTAGATAATCATTTATTTAAATAATATGTCTATATAATAGATTTTATAATATAGACAATTTTTTAAATCATAGCCCTGTTCTAACACTAGGTTACGCCAGTGGATGTAAATTAAAGAGATAATGCAGTGTAGCCTCATATGTCAACTGTAAGGTGGTAAATTTGAGCATTTTTGAAGTAACTAGGTGAGATTGGATTCAAGGTCTCAATAACTGCTGTCGATCAGCCTTGGATAATTGTATACTAAAATTTAGGGATTTTGTTTGCGCAAATGTACAAATATGACCATTACAATATATATAAACTAGATGAATATATATTTTTAAAAAATACAGTTTAGAATAGACTATAAACTAAAATGGGATTAATTGATTAAAAAATTTATGAACTATTTAAAAGAACATAATAAATTTGGTGAGAAGGATTTATAGAGAAGGATAAAAAAAAGGTGAGATGAAGATGAGATCTGTTTAGCTGCTATTTAATTTTTATTGAGAGAAGATGTTGATTCCTAAAGTAAATGAAGAATAAAATAATTATTTGATTATAAGTGAATGAGATAATTGGAAATACCATTTAATATTAAAGATAAAACTAATACACCTGGGTCTCATTTATGCGGATTATTTTTATACATTTATGTTTCTTGTTAATATCTTTCATATTCTACCATTATCTATTAGAATATCAAAGAAATTTAAATTAAGTTAATAACTTATTTTCATTCTGAAATACTTTTTTTTTCTTTTCAAAAATATAATGCCATATAGTTAGCAAAGTTAATGTAATATGCCTGAAGCTGTATTTAGAAACGAAGTTTCATGTGAATATAACCTGTTTATACTAATGAGTAAATAATAATAGATTTGTAATTACATATAGCTAATATCACAATAAATATTCATAAAATGTAACCTTTAAATACATTATTGAATATAGCATAAATAATAATAATCTTTTTTAGATTTTTAAAATAAAAACAAATATTTTATAAATTGCAATAATCTTTCTAATGATAATGTATAATTTATGTTTCTGATTATTCTATCTCATTTTTTAATATAAATGAAAATAGAATAACCATTGCAGACTGAAACAATGTGTGCTAGCATGTCACGAAGAATAAAAATAAAGTGGTTAACAGGTTTCTCTGGTATAATTGCTGAGAGATTCTGACTTCATTGAAGAGAGTAAGGTCACACAATACATCACATCGCTATTGAATCTGATTTCTTATCAGTTTACAAACTAACGCTTAATGGCAGGGGATTTAGATAGTTATAGAAAAATGTAAAATTAAATACTGTAGTTAATAAAAAAGTAAAAAGTTTGTCTGAAATATTAATTTTTTCAACATTTGAAATTTTTTATTAGTCGATTTTTATTTGCTTATTTTTTTAATGCAAATTTTAAAGTACTTGTTGCTTTGCTTTTTTTATGCAATTTGTAATATAAATCCTATCCCCATTTTTCAAGGTGTTAAGTCTATTTTTTGCAATTTTTAAATGTGGATTTTCTGTGGAACCTATCTATCGATAAAACGAGACCAGGTGTATATAACATTCTGGTTAATTTTGTATTGTTTTAAAGATAACATACTTTTTTTAAAAATATATTTCATTTCAAAATTGATTTTAATGGTTGAAAATTTTTTTTTCTAATTAGTTTCAAAATAAGCACCAGATAAAAAACAGGCAACAACAAGACAAAAAAAAGAATTAATGGATGAAAATTATTTTCTCAAAGTTTAACAGCAGCATGGAGTTTTAAATGAAATTTAAAAAAGATCTAAATATATATATTTATAATTAACTTTTATTTATATAATAACTAACTGTTAGTGAAGTAGAAACTAAGTTTATTTAGTGATTTGTGTTTAGAAACTATTGCTTAAACACCTAAAAAATTAATGAAATACAAGAGTTATAGAATTAAAATCCTTTAATTTCAGATAAATCTTTTTCAGATAAATTGTTCTTTTCAGTTTCAATTCACCCATAATTCAGAAAGTAGAATTTTGACATGAATATGATGCCAATTATTCCAAGTAAAGGAAACATGTCATGAAAATATTTATTAAATGCATATTTTTATTAGTAGTCAAGTGCACACCAATATATTTCTATAAAAATAGAAGTGTTAATTATATCCTTTTTAAAAATCTAGCAGATATGTGGGAATATATATATATAGGTGCTTAATGCGTTAGATAAAATAACCTTTAAATAGTCCATTATAGAGCAAAACTCATAGAGAAACAGTCAATGATAAGATAAAGATTAGGGAAATAGTTTAATTGTTGAATGATTGGGGATTTGGCATTTTTTCATACCGGTTTATATGCTTTAACCATAAATAACTAAATAACTATTTATCAATATATATATAAACAAATGTTAATGCTATTACCATCATTACTATTATTATCTGAATGTTTGAAAATATGAATATGTGCTAACAATTGTGTAACTTTCTTATCTTTTACAATTAAGTTAGTCATATAGATCACAAGGTGAAATATCTTTTATGGTGCTGCTAATACAGACGGTTTATGGTTGGCCTAGGTGATGTTATGACATATGAAAAAAATAATAAATAGAATATACGTATTTCTGTTAATACGAATTTATAAATCTAATATAGGCATCATCAATTGCTAAAACAGAGGATTTTTAACAAATAAATAACTATTAAATGCTTTTTACTCAGAGTCCTTATCAAGTAGTATAAAAAAAAAGTTTATTTTTTCTCTAAGCAATAAATTTAATGTGCTATTGCATTTAATGCTATAGTTCACAATCTTAATCGAAAGCAGGTTAATTTTGAATTCATAACACAACACAATTTGTAAGATATAATTTAATCTTGTATTTTATTGTGTGTTTCATGCATTAATTATATAAACTTTTAATCAAAGATATGGTCTGTAATTGTTTTAGAACATGTGCTGAAAAACTGTATCATATCTTTTTTCTTACTCTATTATATATGATATTATGTTATTAATAATATTGAACATTATTTGATTTCTTGTCATATATTAATTAGAATTATTTGTATCAAATAGAGCATACCACACTGCTGTTATCCTTTACTTATTACGCCTTTAGAATATTAAGAACTGATATGAGTGAGCCCCTATGCTACTCGAATCGATTAAAATTTCTATCTTTGCCATACGAATGAAAGCAATGATATCCATATTATTATTCATACGTAATATTAATACTTATTATAACATTATTAGAATGTTTGCACAAAGAGATAAGAGCCTTTGCTTATTAGAACTCACTTTGACAAATCTGTATTATAAATAATTAATATCTTTCTAACATTTCATTTTGAACAGGTCAGTTGAAAAAAGTTTCCAAACCAGCCAACAAAGAAGGAATGATGAGGCGATGTGGATATAACTTCTATTATCTATATATGAGAATTCATTTTATATAAATTAATCATCACATCCACATGATATTTTGTGTCTTTGATAATGACGAACGTGGTTTTCTCTCCCCTCTCCCTCCTCCTCTCTCCCTCCCCTTCCCCTCCTCTCTCTCCCCTCCCTCTCTCCTCTCCCTCTCCCTCTCCCTCTCCTCCCTTTCTCTTCCCTCTCCCTCCCTCTCCCTCCCTCTCTCCATCTTCCTCTCCTCTCCTCTTCCCTCTCTCCTCTCTCCCTCCTCTCCCTCCCTCTCTCCCTCTCTCTCTCCCTCCTCTCCCCCTCCCTCCCTCTCCCTCTCTCTCCTCCCTCCCCTCCTCCCCTCCCTTTCCCCTCTGTCCCAAACCAAACCATCCTTGGCCTCAAACTGCACTGCACTGAGCTGAGAATGTCCCATGTCATATATAAAATGACTTAACAACATATTCTATATTGTATATTGTAGAATGCATGACCATGTCTTATATATTCTACAACACCATTTAACAACCACTACAAATCAGTTCTATTGGTTATTCTTTTGTTTATGTATAAATCAAAGCACAATATCACTACTATCCAATCTGAAATGATCCATGGTTTGTAAAGGTATTCTATCTGTGGGTATTTCTTTCAATGGCCAACTACCTCTCAAATTGGTAATAGACAGACTGATCCACTGAATCACATATAGACCACTTAGATCCACCAAATCACAAAATTATACCTCCAACCACAGTTGTTTTATCACAGATGACCAATCAAATGATGACATTAAAGTATATTCCACAAACCCAATAAATTGAAATCCAATTTCTAACCAAAATCCTTGGGAAGCTTTTGAGAATATGCTCTGTAAACCAGACACCAGCACATATCAAATGTGGGTTTCAAATATTCACAAACATTTGTGGAATAAAGTTACTGATGGAGTGTTCCCCTATACTCTCTATTAGAGAGCGTTTACAATTAGGTGAGCTTAAAGAGAAGAAGAACAAGCAAGGGCTGAAACTGACTTTTGTACATCTTACTAATTGCATCAAATATATACATAAAGATCTGAGAGATGATTAAACTTGGAGAGACCTTCATCCAGCAGTGTAGATTGATAATAAAAGATAATGATGATGACACATGGTAAATTTAATTAAATTATATATTTATAATAAAAATATTGATCTGGAGAATAATGCTTTAGCAGAAATGAAAATATATAATAAAAACACAAAGGCTTTCTGAACCAATTTATATATTAGCTATTATTATTAATATAAATAAGATAATATGTACTCTTATAGTTTTTAGATAGTCTGATAGTATAATTATCTTTCGTTTATAGATAATATCCAGATAGTCAAAAATGGAGACTAATATGTTTTCTGTAAAAGCATATAAATTAATTAATATTTCTCAAAATTATAATATTTCAAATATATTTTCAAAAGATATCAGATGATCCATATTACTAAAATATATTCATGTGCTGTTCAAAATAAAATTATGAATTAACAATATATTATTTTTATATTTTCAACCAAGATAACGACTTTTTTTTTTACAAATCTTCAAATACACATATAATAAATAAAATGTTTCACATTTTAAAAATCATTATATAATAATAAAAATAATAAATATAATTATAATTAATTATTACGCCTTCAATCCTATGTAAGAGTGGTATAATAGTATAAAGATGTTTCTTATGAAATCTCATTAATAATATTACCGCTATAAAAGCACTGCCTTTATAATAATTTATGCTATTATAAAAATATATTCTTACCAGATAAGAATTTAATTATCTAATGATCCAATTAAATATTAAGAAGCATAATTAGTCCTAATCTTATATTGCTCATAGTTTTTGTACTTTTCATATGTAATATCAGTATATTTTTTAGAAAACTAATGATTAATAGAGAGTATTTTAAACATATTACAAGATATAGCCTGTAATATATTAATCTAAATGTTGAAGAAGTAATATTATTTGACTTAATTTGTAAATTATAAAAAATTAAGTTCTAATTCGATTTACGTATTACTGGTGAGAGATGTTCTCATTAAAATGAATTCCATAAAGAAATAAAGCACTTTATTTAAATATTATATACTATTTGAATATAAAGAGAAATGTATATACTGAACTTGAGATATACCAGAGGTTATTTAAATAAGATCTTTCATAAGATCTTCATTATCCACTTCATAGTTGATAGATGTGACACATGTTAATAAAGAAAGAGAAGACTCTGATATCTTTTCGTTATGTATGTGATCATGTAATTATGGATAAGATGAAGTAGGATAACTGAAGGGAGCTT
>JAQFVV010014233.1:0-44504 GCA_028023455.1 Epiperipatus broadwayi
CTAAAAGCTGCCACTAGAGGGCGACCAAGTAGTTTATTGTTTAAGGCTCAAATGGGATCTTTGGCAACAAGAGTATGTACATATAAATGGAAAAATATGGTGATTTAGTCAGTAAATTATGTAAGGAAGGAATAGAAAATATTAGGCATTTGTTAATTGAATGTAAATGATTGAAAACAGAAAGGGTACATATAATGAAGTTATGGAA
The DNA here is from genome assembly GCA_028023455.1 of Epiperipatus broadwayi. Taxonomy (NCBI): domain Eukaryota; kingdom Metazoa; phylum Onychophora; class Udeonychophora; order Euonychophora; family Peripatidae; genus Epiperipatus; species Epiperipatus broadwayi. Next base: position 209 of record JAQFVV010014233.1, read on the forward strand.
GAATAAATATGAAAAAAGTGATTATACAGAAAGTGGATTATTGATTTTTATGCTGGGCTTGGGAAAAGATAAGGGGAATTTAGATATAAAGACCATAGAGTTGACAAAGATTATGTTGTGGAAATGGGATGGAGCAGAATATGGAAAAACTTAGAGTGGAGAATGGAAAATAAAGTGGCTAACAGTTTTCTCTGGGAATAATTGTTGAGATTCTTGACTTCATTTAAGGAGAAGCTACAGTGAATCACATCACACCACATGGAAAATTTATTTACTGTAATCAAAAGTAGAAGAGGATGATGATCTGTGCTGACTAGATTCAGGGAGAAGCACGAGATCTTAAAGATTGTTCAGACAATTGAGAAATAAAAACATTAAGACAAATATCAGCCAAAATAATTTAAAACAATATGAAAATTTTATTAAAATCAGAACAATAGAATAAAGATATCTAGCCATGAATAAAAAGTTTGACTTAGATTTGACACACATATTTATCAGAGAATGCACATGAGTACAGCAAACATGAAAACATTAAACACTTTGGCAGTAAAATTTCTCTCACCTATAAATTTAAAAACAAACATGGATTGGATAATATCTTTCTGCTGGTGATTTATAAAATTACATAGAACAGCAACTGTAGTTTCTGATTCAGAGATATGGAAACACTTAGGACTTGTGGGAAATCAATGAAACCAGCATGGACAATTGATCAGTAGCGTATTAACTAATGATGTTATAGTGCTGCAGGACTGCTGCATGTTTTACTATGTTTAAAGCAAACATGGTTGATTTCATATCCAAGTCACAAAAAAATATATGATTACGATCTTACGTAATCTAGAAAGAAATCTCTAATTTCAGCAAATCAGAACAATAAAGATGATAAACCAGCCAAAAGATTTGAGGTTTGCAAGAAACACATACTAAACATATTTAAAATTAATTTTCTTACAATGAAAACTAAGGACAGGTGAGCATATAAAAAATTATGAAAACTGACAAAGCATTTAGCAGTAGTTAGTGAAATAAATGGAAAAAATATTGGGAATATAAAATATAGTCTCACAACATGCTCTTTGATAAGTAAAATAGAAAAGAAAATTGGACTCTTAAAACTAAGATTTCAATGCCTACGATAAATACACCAAAAGGCAAATAGAATCCAAATATTTAAAATTTAATAACAAGTAATATAATAAAATAAGGTATGTTTTAAGATTAAGCTGAGACTAAAAATTCTACTCTGGAAAGAATAAAAAACATGTTACCTTGAGGTATAAATTCAAAATTGGCTGATGTCTTCCAATGGTATATATAGCATTTACTCCATGCCAAACTCTGGTGAAGACTTTAGGTTTCAATTTTTGTGGAGAAGATAGGAGGCAATGCTGGCTCAGTTTCTATATATGTTTTAAGGCATGTTTAGCTGGATGATTTGGCTTTGAGATCCATCTTGAGTTGGTCTATCCAGACATGGCAAAAATTCTATTGAAACAGTTCTTCATTGAATATAGTTTTGTCATAGAAACAGTTCAGCAATTCAAATATTCATTAAATTAGCGTATAAAAGTGGCCTCCAACTAACTAGCAGTTGCAGTAATCATAGCTGGAGAAAATCTCTAGTCTGCCATCCCAGGTCTCTTTTTTTTTTTTAAAAAAAAAAAACTCTTAATCTTTCCAAAACATTTTTTTTAATTAGTGGTTTTTTCAACAAGGCAACCTTATCTCAGTCTTAATCCTAATTAATGATTCTCCCTAGGACAAATCTTATTTATAATCAATTCAAAAATATTTAAAAATAAGTTTCAGCTTATTAAAAAAAGAGAAAGAGAGAGAGAAATTAATTATAATCACAATAAGAATGCAATTAAAAGTTTGTTTGCCATTAATCACTTTAAAAAAAAACAACGGTAAAAGAAAACTATCTTAGAATTAAAATCTATTAAAAAAATAGAAATGACCAAATTTTAAAGAATTAAGTATGTGTGTAAACAAACTTTTACATAGCTTTCTTTTTAAAATTTAATAAAACCAAAAGTTGGTTTTTATTATTATTATTATTATTATTATTATTATTATTATTATTATTATTATTATTATTATTATTATTATTATTATTATTATTATTATTATTATTATTATTATTATTATTATTATTATTATTATTATTATTATTATTATTATTATTATTATTATTATTATTATTATTATTATTATTATTATTATTATTATTATTATTATTATTATTATTATTATTATTATTATTATTATTATTATTATTATTATTATTATTATTATTATTATTATTATTATTATTATTATTTTTAAAGTGATGTGTGACAGGGATAAACTATCCAGCTCAATAAATCCATGTGAATGTATGTTTGTCCATGTTAAGGTTTCACTGTAATGCTGTCATGTTATATTCAAGTTAAACATTTTTTTTTAGATGATGCATTTTCCAAGAAAAAAAGTATTATTTTGTCTATCATTAATTTTTTAACAATCATTATGTGCAAAGAACATAGGTTTTTAAAGTAACCGATTAAAAAAATATTCTACAAAAATAAAGATCTTTTCATAAGTTAGGTATATTTCTGGATTCTAAACATATTGGAATAAAACTTTTTGAAGGAAAAATGCTTGGAAAGAAATGAGTATGTGTGCTTTAAGTATAGTATTGAAATCATAATGCAAATGTGATTACAGTCCATGAATTCATATTTGAAATGTGATATTTAGAGAGGGAAAAATTTAGATGATCTAATACCATATTTACATTTAGTTTTGATATCACATAGATTTCGGCTCAACAGTAACCCCATGCATGATTGAAATTTGTTAAAGTAACCAACTAAAAAATGATAACTTATCCCTAGGTCAGGTACATATGCTAGAATGTAATTAAAAGGTAAAAGCACATTGTGACTTTTGTTAAACAAAATTATAAACAACTCATTGTTTTAATTAATATTCTGTTTCATGGGGGGGGGGGTTCACGTAATAAACACACTTAGATACTTAGAAAAATAAATTATTTTACTTGTGAATATAGATATATAAAAGTTGCACAAATTGATACTTCTAATATATAAATAATTGCTTATTTATAATAAATTTGATTTTGTGCAATTTTATTGAATTAATATTTGAGAAAATTATTTTTCAGATATTAAGTGTGATAAACAGAGTTGCTAAAATTTAAAAGAAAAACCATTAATCACAAAAAACTATTTGCCAAGTGCAATAGCTTTCAGTCCCATGTACCAGATTCATGGTGACATATTGGAACTCAAGGGTTAATATTCCAGTGCATGCTCAATGGAACACTAGCGTTACTCTGGTTGATAACATTTTTAGACTTCGCAATAAACTAAGCCTCTTTCAACTTCCTCTTTCTATCGTTTGATTCATTGCACACAGTAGTGATATTTTGAGGATAAAACTCATGTCCACAACTACTTTCGTGATTTGAAAAAACAGAATTAAGCTGTGAATCACTTTTAGATTTTTTTATATTGATAAATATGCTGTTGTAATTGCGTTAAAACATTAGCCTTCATTTCACTGTAATAAATAGCATTACAACCAATTTCTTTGCAGGCAATGGAATAAACCACTTCATATCTATTCATTTCTTCCACAGTATCCTTTGAATTATTTATTAGTCTACTTAAACACAAAGGTTATCGAAATCCTATATTATAATCTTTACCAATTATATTTTTTAATTTCCTACTAATAGATGGAACATAAGCTAAAAAAAGCAACTTTTTGACTGTTTTATTTTTTATATCCATTTTATGTTTAAACTTCACTTTATTATAAAATATTGCAAAGTCTAAAAGCATAACACTGGTGTTTCACTGAGCATGCACTGGAATATTAACTGTTCAGTTCCAATATGTCATCATGTTTCTGATAGTCGGTATGGAAGGGAAATAGTTTTTTGTGATTAATATTTGTTGAATTTTAGCTACTCTGTTTATCAAACTTTATATGTGAAGAATAATTTTCATTATCTGACAGAGTTTTGTATTATTTATTTGAGAAAACAAAATAGAATACATATAATGGAAAAATAATATTTTCTTCAAATTTTTATTGTAAATTAGTTAATGACATTGTTCTTATTTTATTATTATTATTTGCATATTCTTATTCTACGTTGAAAATGTTGGTATACAATATCTTGAAGGAATGTAATATGGAAAATAACTATATGCAAAAACGTACAGGAAATAACACTTAAAATCTAAAAAAAGTTCGAAAATCAAAAGTGCACTAGGCAAAAATTGCGAACTTTATTCAAATTTTAAGTACATCTCATATACATTTTTGTGTATTCCATATTCTGATTCAATACATAAATATGCTAACAAAGAGCTGATTTCACAATAACATGACCAGAACATTTCGAAGCAAATATAGCTGAAAAATCTGGATTAGAGCATATTAGTGTGTCTACAATTGTAGTATTTCCCACGTGATACTCATTGTTGAACTTATAAACTAAAGAGGCAAAAAAAAAATGTAATTTCATTTAGCATGTGATAAAATGTTTTAATTTTCACAAAAGACATTAGATCCAGCAGATACGGGGCCTTGATAAATACGAAATCGGATATCATCGCAATGCATTCAAGATAGCTCTGTTCATGAAAGTAGGTAATCTGAAATTTATCTTGCACAAAGGTGCATCATACCCAGGTGGCAGGTCTGTGGTAAAATAAAACAACTTTTAAACAGTTAAGTAACTATTACTGCAGAAGTAAAAAAGACAATTACTAAATGTGGTACGAAATGTTTTATTAAAAGTGTTTTAACTATTTTTTACACACTAATTTAAAACGACTACATATTCATTTACTATTGAATGATTAGCTTATTAACTATGGGTTGGTTTTCTCAAAGAAAAACCCCAAGCAGTTTTAGAAACTAAAATGATTTCCAAATATTATCTGACAGAGATACACATCTCAGTTTCAAAAGATGTTTGTCTTAAAACGAGATAATCATTCATTACGCAATGCCATTATGTATATATATATATTGAGAGGTGTATATTCATATACGCAATGCCATTATGTATATATATATATTGAGAGGTGTAACTTAATATATTAAAAGTTAGCTAACACTTAAAGAAATAATAAAACATTAAATTTTTATTTTAAAATAAAAAGTCAATAGTAAAAAGAAGAAGAAAAAAAAAGTTTAAAAAATATCTATTAAAGCTGTTTGAATATATTATTAAATACCATAACTTTAAAAGATTTTTTTTGGGATGACAAAATGTTGAAGTAAAGAAAACATCTTTCACTGGAAAAATAATTGTGCCGATTGCATTGTGTTAAACTGAGTTGTGTTGGACTTTTTTCCTTTTTTAATATGAATTTATTGGATATAAAGAACTCTCTGCGTCTCAACTTATCATAAATGTCGATTGATAATAACTGTCTCTTGAGTTTTTCTCTTTTCTTTGTTAAGCTCAAAAATTCTTATTAATATTGTTAAAAAAGAAGTAGAAAAACACATAAATTATATTACAATAACCTACAAAAAATATTAGAAAATAAATAATAATCGACATAACATATTCTTTACTTCGCAAAACATTGACATTTATATATATATATGTACTGCGAATAAAATGTCCGTTAATTAATAACTATTGTAATAACAATAACAATAATAAATATAATGATAATTAACTATTATATGAAGTCTTTCAATACACAAAAGTATTTTCAGTTAATTCCTTAACCCGCCTCAATTATTGTTAAATTTAACCGATTAACCGAAAGTACTTCTGTTGACTGAAAGACTGTATATAATTGTTAATTACGATTATATTTATTATTGTTGTTGTTTTTATATATAGAATACAAATGAAATGTCCGTTAATTAATTATCTTTATATTTATTATTTTTATTGTTATTAATATATATATTACAATTTAAATTTATATTGATTATTTGTAAAATAGGGGATTTGAATTCAGACTTTCAAGCAACCTTCAACTACCCACACTATCTCATACTACTGATGCATATGACCACACACACGTAGAAAAGATAGACAATCACCAATATTCGTATTTCGTGCTAAACCAGTGCTCAGCAGTTGGTCCAGATTATCATCTCCCCACACACATATATATATAGTCAGTGCTCAGCTTATATTAAAATAGCAAATCTTTATACTTTAATGGACAGGTTTCAATCTACTCCAGCCTCCAACTCTTCAGCCATCCATACCATTGAAAATCCGATGATAGATAGAATTCCCAAGTCCCATGCTGATGCCAATACTGTTATGTCCATGTTGATATGGTATTACATTATCATCATTTTTTTACACATTATGAATTCAATTTTAAATGAAATTTATTTTACTGTTTTCTACATAAGACTTTTACATTTAATCCTGCATCATTATATTTGAAAATGTATCTTTTTTTACTATTCGATTGTAATTTTGTCTCCGTGTTTGTCATATAGTTTTACTCTCTCTTTCATTTGATTTAAATATATATCTATATTATGTTAGCCAATGAGAACTTTTTATTTAGGTGCTTACAACTGCAGATCACTTTCAACTGGAGGTAGATTGCATGAATTAGGAGAACTGAATAATATTAAATGAAACATAGTTGGATCTTGTGAAGTTAATAAAAAGATAAAGAAACAATGGATTTAAAAAGTCAAGATGTACTTTATTACAAAGGCACAAATATTGGAAGCAGTAGTAAAATGTGATTGAGTATAAACAGAACTTGGTAAAAGAACACTGTGGAGAATATTGGTATATTAGACATAATGGCAATATTAATTATTCAAATTAGTGAAAAATATATAATATGAATAACTGGGATTTATGTTCTAATGAGTTTTTATTAAGATAACAATGTAGAGGGTTTATTGTGAGTAAGCAAAGTTCTTGCTCAAAACAAACATTTTAAAATTGTTATGGAGATTTTAATGCTAAAAGTAAAAAATAATTGAAAGATGCAAATGTCATGAGTAAATTGGGTTACAGTGAGAAAAATGAGAGAGGTACAGACTTGTGATATTTTCAGAAAAAAAGTGGATGTTTTGAATTTTTTATTTGAAAAAAATATTAAAATGGAAATGAATATGGAATCTTTCAAATGAAAATATGAAAGATATGGATTATATTTTAACTAACAGAAAAAAGATATTTCAAGAATAATTTTATTAAGACATTTAATACAGGCAGTAATCATCAATTAGTGAGAGATAAAATAAGGCTTACACAAAACTTAAAACATGAAAATTATTAATAATGTTTTAGCAATTAACTTGATAACTTTCAGATATCTTAGAAAATGTAGCTTGTTTACTCATGAAAAAGCATGATATTTCTGTTATTTTTTATTGTTATATTACCATTATTATGAGTGATGTTAATGTAGATTTTTTTAAAAAAGAAGTTTCTGGTGGGACTGCATTTATTAAGATTTTAAATTTTAAAAATAATCTAAAGATATCAGTACATTATGGACAGTCAGTTTAGATTTAAGACTATTAGTCTATTGTTTATGACAGAAAAAAGTTCAGAAATTGTTCACTTTCTTCTGGTTCAGTTTTGATGCAAAGTTTTTGGAATAAAAGAGATATGATTTTTCATTTGTTTATAAAATAGTTTTGATTATTTTTACACACTAACTGGTTAATTATTATTTAAAACAAAAATAAATACATTTTCACTTTATTCATTTATCTTTTTTTCATATTAACGCAGTAACATCTTTCTTCATATACCACTTGGCTATAGAATAAACAGTGAAAATTAAAGCACATATAATGCCATTCTCTGTTAGAATTGACATGGTTTTAAAATCTTTTCAAATATTGTAATAATTATAAAGCAAATATCAGACTTTAAAACAGAATTTGATATATTTACCATAAATTAACCTTTGTTCATTCACATTTTTTTTAAAAAAACTTAAAATGAAAAAAAATTTCATTGTCTTAAAGAGTTTTTATAATATAATCATTGATGATGTTTACTATACATTGTCCTGAATTACAAGTACATTTTTAAATATTTAAAATGGTCAAATGGGATTTTTTAGAATATTATTCATTTATAAAATTAAATTAAAAATAAATCAAGTCCAATTTGTTGAGTTTTAATATAAAATAAAACATTTATACAGAAGAGAAATGTTTAACATTTTCAAATATTCTCACCTGATGAAATAATAGAAAATATCAGAAATTGTAAGGATTAATATTTGTAACCTTCAGAAATATTGTAATATATTTAATTTGAAACTTGAAACTCACTTGAAAGTATTAAAAATGATTCAGATTTGATTGAAATAAATGAGAAAATATACTCTATTGACAACTGCAAAAAAATATTTTGTAGAAATGTAGCAATTTCCCAATACATTTATACTATGACAACATTGTATGAAGAAAACAAGGAATATGAATTTTTTTTTAAATGCTCCATTATAAAGCAATAAATGTTTAGAGGTTATTAAAATTATAAAAATTGAGTTAATAATAATATAAGATACTATAAATGTGATTTGATGAGAAAAGCTATATAAAAAATAAAAATGTCATAGTGCAAATCAAGATGTTGGTATTAAAAAAATATTGGTTCAACAATAATAAACAAAAGTGTTTGGAAAAGTATTATAAGCAAAAATATAGTAATGAAGAAAAAAAACAAAATAACTTTTACAATTTGTACATCCTATTAATTGCAAAGTATACATTTAATTAAATCTATGGAGAAAGGAAAATTTCCAAGAAATAATGGGATAAAAGCATTAAATTAATATTATATTCTGAATAATATTTATCAAAATGCAACAGTAAGGATTAATTATATAAACAGTAAAGCTTACATTATAAAATGATTCTAAGAATGTTAACATTTAGAAAGGTATGTGCTGAGGTGATTTCATATTCCAAAACTTTTATACCAGTTTTGCAAAACATACTTTGGAAATTAAAATGGGGAAGATAAAGAAGTAAAAAATAATGAAGATTGTTATGTCATTTAGATTTTGTAGATGATATGACTATTTTGCATGTAATGCTTTGGAGCTTCAGGAAATGTTGCAAGAAGTAACAAATGAAAGTAAGAAAATAGAATTAAAGGTAAATGCTAAAAAGACTAAAGAAATGTTGAATGGGCTTTCTCAAAAGAAGAAAGTAAACATCGATAATAGTGAGCTAAAAGTTAATTACTACAAATACCTTTGGTTAGATTATTGATGTCGATGAAAACATAGTGATGAAATTAATCCTAAAATTAGAATTGGATAGAATGTCTTTTGATAGAAATAACATAATATTAAAAGGGAATATGCCTATGTGATTGTTAAAAAAGATTTATGTTATGCATTTTGCCAATTCTTATTTATGGATCTGAGACTTGTATATATAACAAAGAGCAATATGAAGAGGTGTGTGTTAGGAATGATATGAGAGAATGAAAACTAAATATATGGGAAAGAAAACCAATATTTATCAGTGACTTTCTTGAGAGAATTGCAAGAAGGAAATAGATATGAATGGACATATTCTTAGAAGAAATAATAGATTGACACTGACCTGTAATGAATTATAAAAAACTTAGTAAAAGCCCATATGCGAGATCAATGTACGAAGTAGAAAAATTTTCTAGTATATTAGGAAGAAGAGACTGATAGGAAAAACTGCATTCAACTTAAAAATTATACTGATGATTATTTTATCCATATATTTCACTTTTGACTGTGTTGTTAGCAAATAATAATCCATGCTTCTTTTAGTATATAATATCTAGTAACTTAAAAGCATACAAGTGGAGTATTATCAAGATATACCTATTAGTTAATCAATTTTATCATAGAATATACAGCACTCTTTTCTTGCTTTACTTACTATTAAAGCCAAATTCAGAATGTAGTTTGGAGTTATTTTTAGAAATCAGGACATTATCAAATTATCTTGTATATTAGTCAGTTATGATTGTCTATCTATTATTATCTTAAAAATAAAATGTCTCAAAACTATTGCTGTTGACGAGTTACAGATACGATTGCCAAATCATACAAAATGAAAGGTAAAAATTTTGACAAAAATAAATAAATTAATATATATATATATTCAATTTTTTTTGTTTTTTATAATCGAAATGCACAAACAATAACATTTTTTTAATATATGGATTGTTTTACTATTGATTTTCTTATTAAATTCGAGTGGAAGGTACTGCAAATTGCTAGCGAACTATATATAAAATAATATAAACTCATTAATAAATGAAAATGTGCAGAATGGTCCACTCAACATCTTTCCGTTTATTAATGGATTTTATATATATTTCACTGAATTTGCAGAAACATTTGCATTAATTTCATCTAGGGTAAGATTTTATGTTAATATTCTTGTATTTTTATGTTGCGATTCTGAATAATGGTTATGATTTCACTAAAATTACATTAGAATCTTTTGTGTATAGGAAAACCACTAAAGTCACCCTTTCTAAAGTACTGTGTAAACATCAGCCAATGCTTTATATAAATTATTATTATTATGTTTCAATATATTTTATTGACCAAAAGATGTGTTACATAGGTATTACAAATGTTTTACCAGAGTTTTGCGAGGGTTACAAAGGCATTTCAAGTGTAACGATTGTTTGCTATTATATAAATTTGATTAACCTTGCTAATTACACTACAATTATATGAACATTGGTAACATTTTTGTATAGCATAGTATTGTATGTTCTTCCAAAGATTAAACATTCTTGCAGCATGTGCCAATTCAGGTGTGTCCATTGCACTATCTTGTTAGGTAACAACATCAGAATGCATCCATCCACATTTATCAATAAATTATACAAGCTGAAAGGACAACAACCTAAGCCACCCTGGACATTTTTATGGTGACCATGTCCCTCATTACAGAGAAGTACAACCTATAACTGTCCAATACCACAGTATGCAGTGCTAACCACCTTCAAGAACATTTCATATGCTTTACAATATAACTAGTTACATGAAAAATTATGGTCCAGACACTCATTACAATAGTTCAATATCACAGAAGGCTATGTAAACAGACTAGTCAAGCTCAAGGCAAGGCAAATAAATTTTAATTCAAAGGTTATGAATATTTTTTGTACTACTACTACTACTACTATTACTACTACTGCTATGGCTACTACTATGGCTACTACTACTAGTACTGTTATTACTGGTGCTACTACTACTGCTGCTACTACTGCTACTGCTGCTGCTACTACTACTACTACTACTACTACTACTATTACTACTACTACTACTACTACTACTAATTATTATTATTACTAATACTACTACTACTACTACTACTATTAATTATTATTATTATTACTACTACTATTACTATTACTAATTATTATTATTATTTTTCTTCAAATCAAATTATTGTTCATAAAGAATTACATTGTTAGAAATACATGTATGGAAACTAGATAACTTCAGAACAAACAAATATATATTACTGGTACAGTCTAAATACAGGAGATTTAAACTCAGACTTTCAAGCACCCACCAACTATCCACACTATCACATACACCTGATACACATGACCACACACATGCAGAAAAGATAAATAATCAGCAATATATGCATTTCATACTAAACCAGCACTTATCAGTTGGTCCAGGTTATCATCTCCCACACAAATATATATAATCAGTACTCAGTATTATATTATGATAGCAAATCTTCACACTCTAATGGACAGGCTTCAAACTACTACAACCTCCAACTTTTCTACCATCCATACATATCATTGAAAATCAGATGATTGAAAGCCCAAATCCCATCTCCATCAGATTTTCAATGATATGGATGGCTGAAAATTTGGAGGTTGGAGTAATTTGAAGCCTGTCCATTAAAATATGAAAACTTGCTGTCTTAATATACACTGAGTACTGGTTATATATATATATATATATATATATATATATATATATATATATATATATATATATATATATATATATATATATATATTATTGTGTGGGAGGTGATAATCTGGACCAATTGATAAGTGCTGATTTAGCATGAAATATGTATGTCAGTTGATTAATTATTTTTTTTGCATAGTGTGGTCATGTATGTCAGTTTATGAGATAGTGGAAATAGTTGGTGGGTGCTTGAAAGTCTGAGTTCAAATTTCCTATATTTACAATTAGCTCCAGGTTTGCAAAGAGTGTTTGGTTTTCAAATATTGGTACAGTCTAAATAAATTATTAGGTGGTTGTCTGATACTTGTAAACTGTGTACCTGCCTATAGTTCTGTTTTCATTGTCTGAGGATTTAGTTCATCAGTTTAAAAATACTATTTTGATTGAATTAAAGTGTATCCTTTGGACCATTCAGTACATATTGCTGTTACAGCAAAAGTCATTTTGTTGTTTGAGGTTAAGGTCTGGCTCAGGTTTTTAATAATGACCATGTAGCAACAAAAATATCTGGTTGCGCAATTTTGCTATATCTGGTCTTCAGTTGTTCAAGATTATTGGAGGAATTGGCTGCATGCTGTCTGGTGTTTTTCAAGGCAGAAGGTGCATCTGGTGCTCTACAATGCATAAAATCAAAACATTGCTGCATTGAGGATTGAGCCTTTGCTGAGTTTTTCTATTAGGTTATCAACTGTGCTGTTATTTTGTCTACATGTGGTAATCATAATCTTTTAGAAATTTGTAAGAGCTGTGCATGTCCAGAATAGATGCTGTTGTGTTTCTTCTTTCCTCTAGTAGCCTGCGATATTTTAGAAAATAAAATGTAGGTAAGGCATGAAGATTTATTCTTAAGAGAAAGTAAAATATTGGGTTCCACGAGTCATTTTTTGAATAACTGCATCAACTGACTGTTCTTCATATTTAGCATTGGTGACTGTGGATCAGTAGTTTCATCTGGGTACAGTATATTATAAATACTCCAATAGGTGTATCTACCAACACTAAAAAAAATCTACTCATAAATGATTTGGAATTGGTTTATGAGCAAAGACAAATAAATTTCCATGCAAAGGTCATGGTCAGTCAGTCGGTGTTATTTGAAGGATGCAATCAAAATCTGGAAAACTTCATATTAGTGCAGCCAGGAGATTAATACTTTTTTTTGTATGAAAAATTTGAAATGGAATGAAGACCTAATCCATTTCTGGTTGGTGGGAGACTAAGTCATTTTACAGGAATGGAGACTACTTTTCTGCACCATAATAACTTGCTATAGAATGAGTAAATGAATGAAGTGAATAGTGAAATTTATGATGGGTGAGTAGTAGGTTAGCTTTGCAGTTACAAGCTGATTGAAAAGGCATATTTTTGCATATAATGAGAGGTATGTTTTGAAAAGAAAGTAGGTTACATGTTCTGCATCATCTTTTAGTTTTCTTTGGATATTTTGTCTCATTCCAGATGACTCTAGATAGAAAGAAAATACGAGGAAATCTAAGGAAATTAGTTGGTTTGCCATAATAAATTTATGTAAATATCTTGCCAGCATAGAGAAACTAGGCTGATGTTTTAGTAATGTTGATCTTGAGTTTATATTTGAAGGTGTAATTATTAAGATTGTTTTTCAGAATAGGTAGATGCTTTTGGAGATAGTCCACTGTGTGGAATTCCTTGTAATTTTTTATTATGTTTTGTTTATGAGAGGATTATTGTATAACATGAATAATAAAGAACTGAGTGGAGATCCTTGAGATATGGATTGGTGAGGAGTGAATGAATGTGATGATCTACCAATGATTGTAATATACTTTTTTCAACTAATAAGTAGGTTGTCTAATAGGTTTAAGAGGAAATGAGATATTTTCGTGTCTGCAAGTGTTTGAATTAAAATTTCAATGGGAACCAAGTCAAAAATTGCCTCAATGTCAATTTGAACAGCCATTGAAGCATATTTTGTCTGTTCTCAAAGTGAATGTAAGATGGTTTTGAAAATGAGGGCAGCTTGGCCTATTGATGAGCTTTTTTTTTGCATTTTGCAATGGTGATAATAGAGAAAGGAGATAAGGTTCAATTTTATCTCTTAGAATTGTTTCCAGGATTTTAATACCAAGGCACTCCATGGATATTGTTTGCATATTGCTTTTTGTTGAATGGTACTATGTTAAACAACCTTTGTGATAGTCAATTTACTAAATCATATAGATATGTTGTGGTAAACTGACTGAGATGTGAAAATACAAATTTAGGGATTCCATATAGTCTTGGATGACAAGAGCTTGGTATTGTGATTAGCTTCAGCAAGAAATAATCATGGAAAGGTTTATCTACCTTTAGTTGGTCATATAGATCTTCAGGTGGTGTGAAGGCACAATATGTAACTGAAGCTTTTGTTTGAAATAATTTATAAATTGGTTCTATCATATTATGTCCAGCTTGGGTGACACTCTTGGTTTCAAGTGCTTGTGAAACTCTGATAGTGGAAAGATTTTCCAGAGCCCATCTAATGGACCCCATGACCAGGTGTATTGTTTTGTTAGACATACTTTTTTCTTTTTTGTGGTAAGGTACACTTTTAGTGTGTTACAGGTGTCATTATATATTTGTGTGTCTTTTTATATGTGCATAGGTATCTGGGGCAGATTTACACATAGTGATCCTTTTACATAACTCATCAGCCAAAGTTAGGACCCTTGAGGGTGGGGTGGCTCTGGCGATATGATTCATATTGAAATCACAGAATGTTGATAAAGGAAATGTACCATTGAACAGGGTTAAGTTGTGTAATGCTAAATTTAAATAGATGATGTATGTTTCAGAGTATAAACATTCAAAAGTATGAGCAGGGAGAATTATTCTTACTGTTTTATAAAGTTCAGTTGTTTATTTTTGCATTGGACTTAGTTTGAGTTAGAGCATTTCACTACAATGATCAGAAATAGGTGAGGGATTAAGTGGTAACTTAATTAAGTAACTGAGTGAATAAAAGCACAGGTCAATAAGCAAGGTATAAAATGGTTTTACACTGACATGGAATTGGATGGTAAGAAACCTTCTGTGCTCATTAGGGGTATCGCAAGTTGATATAGCTACATGTAAACAAAAGGGTGATAACTTATATTAAAATCATCCAGTAAAGCAACTGGGTAAAGGTTGATGATAGTAGTGAGTTGATGGTAAGCAGTAATTTTGTGATCACAGCTAGTTCAAAAGGTATATAAGCAAAAATTATGTTGAGTGCAACAGTACAGGGGTGTCAAGTGACTATAAGTAGGTTTGAATCATATAAATGATTTTAAACAATCAATATTGGCAAGTTCTTGTGATGTTGATGAATCTCAGGATTAGGTGCAAAAGTCTTGGGTCTTTAGACACTTTGTGGGGTCATTCTGAGATCAACTATATATTTTTCTTTCCAGAACATTCAGGATATATGACTCTGTAAATTAAATACATTTACTTATCTGGAGGTTTTTTTAATTGAGTTTAGACCTTGAACTTTGAAAGCTCCTATTTTTATTTTTATCTTGAAAGTAAATTAAGAGAAAAAATTGTTAAAATGTATGTTTTGAGAATCAGCTGTTTTATATTGACAGGATTAAGATTTCTATTTGTTGTTTAGTTTATAAGATCTAGAAAAGGGATTGCATGAACATAAATGACTAGTTATGATGGAAAATTAAAGTTTTCAGGTAGGACGTCAAAATATTTAAGAGTCATTTGTTTGCATTATTTTTTAAAGAAGGTTTGATATCTTTTGGCATACTAGTTCATATATATTTTTTTACAGGGATTGTTCTTCATTTGGTGCTTGAGATTGAGGTTCTAGTAAATGAATGATGAAGATGTTTGTTTTTGTTGAGTGTCTTTTATGTGGGGGATACATTATTATAGTTTATAAATGTTGTTATTAGTGGAGCATGCTAGGTTAATTTTGGTATCAAGTGTTTTTACTTTTTTGGTACCATGATTTCATCATGGTTTCTAGGTTTTCTTTTAGAAGTGTAATCTGTGTCATAGCTTTTAACTAGTGTTAATGGTGGTGTCTGTGTGTCCATAGCATCTATGCTGGTCTTGTTTATTATAGGCAAAAATTAGTTACAGTGTGAATAATTGAGTGTGGTACCTTAGCTATATCAGGTGAAACTAACTGTTTACATGGTTTGGATGGTGAGGTGAGAATTTGATTATCATTACCCTGAACAATTTTGTTCTTGATGTTAATAGGTGTGCTGAAAGTTTGATTTGTCTGGTTGATGGAGAGGTTAATTGGTGAAGCATCTTCATTTGAAAGAGAGATTGTGTGTAGGTGTTTTGTCAATGTTGTCTTGGTTTTGATTATAAATGCACCTAGATATATGGCTACCTACCTGATTACACTGTAGGCATAGAGTGGTTGTGCAATTGACTGCTATATGACCATGATAGAAACTAGAAAAACATTGAGTCATTAATTCTTTTATGTATAGGCAAAGTGTTGCCTATTGATCTGAAATCTGAGTAGGTATAATGGTTGGATCAATGTTTTTGTTTAGGTTGACTTTAAACTTATAGTTGTTGCTGTATATTGCAACTGGGGGGGGGGTTGCTTTAGATAAACTGTTTGAAATGAAACAACCTTCCTAAAAGCCTCCATTAGTTTTTGAAAATCCTGTGTGGAGTAGCTTGGTATGTATTTTTCAGTATGTCAGTTAGATAGCAATTAGAGCAAAATGAACCAGGGTTTTGATCTTCATTTAAAATCTATTTCTCTGGTTTGGATCATGGAATTCTATGATCAGATATCTTTGACTGGTATGATCAGCTAAGCATAGAACACTGTACCAAAAATTATAAAGCTCTTGTGAATAGATGCAAAGAACAATGAATATCTATAGCTGATAAAACTATTGAAAAATCTGTGAAAAAATGGCAGAATATGTTAAACAGTGCATTAGTAATAGTGTTGTGGAACTTCTTAGAATTGCTATCTAGCATATCAGCAAACCATATTACAGAAGAGGGGTTTATCTTTCTTCATTGTTTTGTAAATCTAAATCTTCAATATCTTTGATTGTAGAATTTCTGAGTCTTTGGAAAGAGGGATTAAAATTCATGTTTGTGATTAGTGTTGAGGTATGAAGGTTTGTTGTTGTTTGTTGGTTGTTTTTTTTTTTTTTTTGCAATATCAATAATGTTTTTGTTTTTTTCAATTAAAGTAATATTATTTATTAGGCTTGTTTGTGCACTAGCGTTGTGTAATACTGAAGGCGTGGCAGCCATTTATGTTAGCTTTTGCCGATGCTGTGAACTAAGTGTATTCATTTGTTTTTTTTTTCTTTCATAGACAGACACACATAGATATTCGCGAAACTTATTCCATATAACTAATTTTGTTCTTGTTTTTAAAAATAATTTAAAATGATCTTTTCTGGTGGAAAGTTTTAAAATCAGAGAATTTTGAATTGTTGTTATTATTGTCGTCATACTAGACATTGTGTCCAAGAAATAATGTGAATCCAAAAAAGATTCTGTCTGTGTGATCAATCATTTATTTAATTTTTGGACTGCTCAAGGGCGCATTTGTTATTGTAATGAAGGTCTTGTTATATATTTTCGTAATGATAGTAATACATATAGACTAATATTAATTCAAAATTCTTAATTTAAGAGTATAGAGTTGCAAATTTTTCGAATTTCAATACCCTCCCATTCCCCTCCACCCAATATTATAAAATCAAACATTACTGGAAATTAATTTTGCTATCTAGGGTTTCTACATTTTTATATCGACTAAAATTATTATATTCATAATAACATACACACTTTAAAATCCAGAATATGCATATATTTACGGTGGCACACATTTTTCCTCCAGTAGATAATTAAAACAATAAATGAAAACAATATTTTATCATTATTCAGCTAATGCAATTTTTGAATTAATGTGATTGGATTAATAATAGTCTATTTATATACCAAAAAATAAATTAATTTCAATATAATCTTTGTACTTCCAGTGGAATCTGAAATCAAGTCTGGTCAATCGATGTCACCATAATTTAGAAACATTATTAATTTTTTAAGCATACTTGAACAATTCAGATTGTTGTTTCAAAGATATATTCCTACGTATAAAAGAAGACGGAGTCAGGTTTTTTTCTATGTAGTTCTTTCCATTGTTAATCTAAAATGAATTTATTGCTCAGTTTGTTACAAGGGGTCTAAAGAACAGTTTAAGGAGGGGGGCAGTATCTTTAACTTATATGAATTCATTCATTATTTCTAAAGTCAACTTATTATTCATATCAATATAATGTATGACTTTTTACATTTAACCACAAAATAATTTTTCTCTTTCATCATTGAATAAAAAATAGGAAGTGTTTCGAGATTGATTATAATTGGGATTTCGTCACATAACAAGATGATAATACTTTGTCTACCAAAGTAAAATTCTCATTTAAATTTATTTAACCTGACTTCTTCCTTACATATTTAATATATAATTGATTAATTAAGACGGCAAGAAACATCCTTATCTAACTATTTTGCCAATAAATTTTCAGCCTGTTTTATTATAGCGTGTTTTAACTGTAGTTATTCCTTATATGAAAGATTTCTCATGATAACAATATTTTTGTCCTATATACAAATTTACATAAGAAAAATGAAATATTCTGATGTAGCTATTTCCATAAAATAATTTGTAATTTATAATTAACTGAAATATAGTATCACAACATATAAATAGTTTTTTTCTATATCCTCTGGTCATTTAAATATTCAATGTGTGACAATTATGACATTTGGTGTTCCTTAAAATTTACTAAAATCAACTTGTACACATCTGTAGAACTCTAGCATAATTCTATTCTGATGATGCAAGAAAATCTTTGGTGGAGACTCAAATTCCAGTGGTTTTATTTTGTCTCAGTTATCTTAATACTAATATAACTATAGTTTCATCTATCAAAGACAGTTCTATGTAAGTTCTATTATCTAAAGTATTTTGATGGATATCTTTGTGGATATATCTTTTCTATTTCTTTCTTTAACTATTGATTAATACTTTTGGTTAGTTTGACTGGTTGCACTTGAGAAATTGTAACTATTTCTTTTCGCAACTTCATTTTGATCTAGCAAATCCTTCATAAAATTTATTTTCTAAGCATTTTTTTCTTTTGAGTTTCTTTATAAACATTTTTATATTTTGTTGCTTATTAATCGGTATTTTTTTTTTTGAGGGAAGGGGGGAGGTTTCATTTTATTTATAATTTCAATTTGTTTTTTTATTCTTTTTTGCAATTATCATTATATGTCATGATATCACATGATCACTATTTCCTATGTTGACACATAACTGTTATTAAAACAGGCAAAACTCTCCATATAGTAGTAGAAACTAGTCTGGGGATATTGGATGAGTAGGTACTAGATGGGGATTTTATGCACAAGCCTTCTGGCATCCATTGATTACTTTGGCTTGGCACTGAGTGGCACTACTGTATGAAGAGTTTTGCCTGTTTTAATATCTCATGATATTAATTTTGAGTTCGCAAATCACTTTATTAGATATTCTCAGATTCATCTTATATTGTTCTGTTAACCGTAGTTTATTTGATATGTAATTAATTATATACAAAATTTTAAATCGATTTCTGGTGTTATTTTTAAAAGCATTGAACGTGATCTATTAGTTTGTAAATAAAATATTGCATAAGCTTGTAGTGTTTTTCAATTCCATTTGAACTTTTACTGTTAATTTGTATTTCTGTTTTAGAATATGTTCTTAACCAAAGACATATCTATATTTTTGTTAATTCAATATGGTAATGTCACATCTATAGAATGTTTTATAGTGGGAAGAATAGACAATGTCCATTACAAATAACCATATATTAGTGATTGAATTTTAAAGTATAAATGAGCATTTTTTTTAATTAATAACGCCAGAATGTAATCTGTAATTAAATAGAATTAATTAAAAGCAATTTTATTTCTTTATTTGGGAATAGAAGTTGATCAAAGAATGTATACCCTTCTATTTGTTTGATCTAAAATATGTGCTATATAAAATTGTAAAAAGTTGTAATGAGTAAGGTGATAAAATACTGTTTAGAATTAATAATTATCATTCATTATTAAATTATAAATGTTAAAATCAAAAATTAATATTTGAAAAATAGAATACACTCTAGTATTCATTAAATCTCTTTTTTATGAGCGTCTGTTCAAAACTTACAATAAATTTTATATATGAATAATCCTATAAACTTGAAAAAAATTTAAAATTTATAGCAGTAAATAGTTTATATCAAATTTATATTCGTACTTTTTAAACTGACTAAAGATAGCTGAAGTTGTTTAGGAATTTAGTACAGAATTTAACCAACAAATGTGAAATAAATAACAATGCTTGTTTACTAATAAACAGAAAAAAACATGCTTTAAATTCGATATACATTTGCATAAAGCTGCTTAGTATTTATGGATTTAATTATAAAACAATGGTTTTAATATTTGGTTTTAGTAACATCATATATTAAGAGATTTTTTAGATAGGATTTTTAAAACTTTGAAGAGGTTCAACATTCAAACAATAATCATACATTAAATTCACCCAGACTATTTTCACAAATAGATTTAGTGACTAAAAACTAATATATCCAGAATTTATAAAATAGTGACTGATATATTATCAGAATATGTAGAAGTAAAGTTGTATTGTACAACTTCAGTATGGAAGAACATCAATATATTACTGCAGCCACTGAAATGAGGGTTTGAATCTCTAATTCTACAAGTTGTTTTTGATTCTGTTGTGATGTAGATGTTTGATATTCTAAGGCATTATCTTTAGTTTTTGAACCTGCTTGTCTCAGTTATAATATGACCGACTGAAAGTAAAAGTCTTAACTGCTAAATGCTAATTTGCAGATTTAATAAAGTTCTAACGGCTACCTGATCAAAAAACCTTAAATTAGAAGCAGAATGAATCCATTAGTATATGAACAGCTCATTAGCAAAAATATAGATACTAGAGAAAATTTGAATGGCGTTGAGTGTGCACATGAGAATTTCAAAAAGGCTACAAGATTCAAAAAGTCACATGCAAATTTTGAGAAAATATATTAGAATTCCAAACTTTAAAATCTATTTAGGTAAAAACACATATTTATTTATTTAACCCAGTTTTTGAAGCATTTATTATTAATATTATTAATATCATTGTACATATCAACGTTTAGTATTAATATTTATTAATATTTGAAATCCAATATATTGTTTCTATCCACCAGTAATATGTATTTATAGATAAAAGAACAAGAAGCTGACGTTTCAATTTTAGGATAGAAGATTTAGGTTGTATTTGGCTGTTTATATATGCTAAGCTCCTGAAAATAATACTATGAAAATCATTTATTCGTGAGAATATCAGAATAAAGTCCATATATCAATATAGATTATCTCTTTTAGTAACGTAAAAAGTTTTATGTGCATTTTAGGTTGAGGTCTATCTTTATAGAATGCATAAATATTAATCTTAAACTTACTTTTTAACATTAACATGGACAACAAAGTTATTATTTAATCTATAAGATGAAAATAGTGTACTTTTATTAAATTGTTTATTTTGTTAATATTTAAAGTTAATGTGGTCATTTATTCTCAATTATATATACTACATGACTTATACAATGTGTGCACATTGATAGATGATTGGGGATTTAGTTTCTAATCGATTTATTGTAATTAGTTACCCATATATATATATATAGTATTATATAAAAAAAAAATCATTTGTGCATTCCATTACATTTGAACCATTAACATGTGACAAGATGAAGGTCAATTGCACTTTCTCACAACACCTCCAACTTTGAATCATTGCGATATATATATATAATATATATATATATATATCATTGATTGGTTTAAACATAAAAGCTATACAAATAAGAAATTAGCATAATTTAATGTATAAGTTATTAATGGAAATAAAGTACTATGAACAACGCTATGAGTAAATAAATTATCGAAAATAAAGAATAAAACTACCATCTATTTTAATTTTAAACTTTTAAAAATAGCCATTAATAATTATTAAACACATAATCAATTACAAAAAGTTGTAGTCAGAATGTAAATTGTAATAAACCTTTTAATAATCAAGCAACAGTTCTCATAGTGATGAAATAGTAGAAGATTTTTATATGGATGTATAAAAGGCTTTCGATCAGAGTAAACAACATGTTAAAATTGTTATGGGAGACTTTAATACTAGAATTGGTAAACAAATGAAAGATGAAAGTGTTGTAAGGTTATGGTAATAGAAATGAGAGAGGACATAGGCTAATGGAGTTTGCTGAAAAAGAAAAACTTTATATTATGAATTATTTTTTTGAAAAAAATGTTAAAAGAAAATGAACATGGAAACATTCAAATGAAAGTACAGCAGAATTGGATTATATTTTGACTAACAGAAAATACATATTTCAAGATTGTAATGTTCTTAATAAATTTAACACAGGAAGTGATCATCGATTAGTAAGGTGTAAGATACATGTTAATGTAAAACTAGAGAGACAAAAATTATTAAGAAAAACAATATTTACAGTTCATATTCCTAATCTTCAGAAACATTCTAATGAATTTAAATTAGAACTTACAAATCGGTTTCAAGTATTAGTAGATTTTGAACATGATTCAAAGTTGAATGAAATTAATATAAAAATAACTGATAAACTGCAACAAAAATAGCTGGTAGAAAAAAGCAATCGACCAATAAAATTTCTACTGAGACTAGAGAATTTATGAAAAAAAAAAAAGAAGGAATATGAAGATATACAAAAATGATGCACTAAAAAAATTGAATATTTCAAATTTTGTAAAATGGTCCAGAAAAGAGTTGAAAATGATATAAGAAAGTATAATTGTGAACTAGCAAGGAAAGCTGTAAAAGAGAATAAAAGTCTCAAGAGTGTAAAACAACATTTTGGTATTGGTAGGAAATTTATATCTGCAATAAGTAAAAAAGATGCAATTAATACCAAAAAGAGAGATGACATCATGAAATGGATAGAAGACTTTTATCAAGAATTATATAGTAATAAAGAACAAGTACCTCCTATATCTATTACATCTTCTGAATTGCCCAGAATTTTAAATGAAGAAGTGAGATACGCAATTAAACATATGAAGAAAGGGAAGGCTCCAGGTAATGATGGAATTATAATTGTTGTATTAAAAGAAGCAGGTGAAGAAATATAATTTTTTTTAGCAAAGTTATATACCAAATGTCTAAATGATAAAGATGTACCAGATGATTGGAAGAATGCAGTAATTATATGCAAATTATGCAAAGTTCAAAGATTAATTACTCCATTTCTTTGAAATCGCGAAGCATGTGTCTTTGCGATTGATGTCTTCACGATTTCAAAGAAATGGAG
Organism: Epiperipatus broadwayi; assembly: GCA_028023455.1. NCBI lineage: Eukaryota > Metazoa > Onychophora > Udeonychophora > Euonychophora > Peripatidae > Epiperipatus > Epiperipatus broadwayi. The sequence goes on from JAQFVV010014233.1 coordinate 23,640, forward strand.
TAATTAACCTTTGAACTTTGCATAGTTTGCATATAATTACTTCACTCAGAGCTATGAAGATGAGAGCACATCTCTTGAAAGCGCTTGCAGAATAATAGATTTTATTTTGTTTTTAAATAAAAAGTAGCTTTGCGGTCAGGTGCAATAGCGCCTATATTATTTTACAAATATATTTTTGCATGCAAAGTTTTCAATTTAGATTTGAATTACAATATAGAGCTGTGTATATGTACTTGTGTTGTGCTAAAACATGACAATAGATATTGACACCTGTGAATATCTATATAATAGTGTACTAAAATTACACAGTAATAGTTATCATCATCACAATATTTTTTTGTCAGATAACAATTCAGCTTTCACATTTGGAGATAAATATTATTCTGACCTGATGGATTAGATAGTTACATGTTTTCCTTTTCAAGCCACATGTACTAGTTTTATTCCATTTAAGTAAAGGTATATTGCAACTATCGATTGTTTAACTTTTCAAGAATGCCTGGATTGATTTGGATTTTGAATTGAATTCAGTGAAGACTCTTAAAAATTATTAAGCTGTATTGAAGTTTACCAAAGAAAAATATACATAATTTATAAACATTGAAAGCATAAAGCTAAACTAGTCAATAAATAATCAAAAAAATTCACAACTCAACCAGACTTGCCAAGAAAATAGAATCTAAAACACTACCAATGGTTTCACTGCTACAAGCAGATCATTTCGAAATATACATTATTCACAATCAAGACATAATGTGAGGAAAGCAATTAATTATAAATCAAAGTTGGCTATAGACATATTCTCCCAACAATTATATCAATTATTCAAATCCTAATTACAGATCATACACATTGGAATAATTCCAACAGTCTGGAATAAATATAAACAATTGTAGCAATATAAGCTTTCACAGAAACCACTGAAAAGACCAAAATGTAATATGAAATTAAGTACCTAGTGAAAATCATTGAGTAATTAAAAACACTGAAGATAGGTTAATTCTAATACTATATAGCATAAGTTAGGATATAAGAGATAATATCTTTAATCAGAAATTCAGGAATAAGTGAAAATTGATAATAATCATACATGAATGGAAGTAAGGGGATCAGCTCAGTAGCAATAATTCGGTAGAATTAGGTTTTTACACAATGTATAAACAAACTATTGTTAAAATTAGCATGAATATGTAAAAAATATGACAATTCCAGCAATCGGGAAATACATGATTATAATATCAAATACTATCACTTTATAAACTTAAATAAGAATTTCAGTTCAATCATAATTGTATTAGTAAGCCAGCCAGGGATCATGTGTGACAAATGCTGACCTATATCCTCAGCTGGCTCCAAGTTTGGTTCATCAACCAAGGCATGCAAGTTCTATTGTCCCTTTCCCTTGTTTTAATGAGCAAGCTAATAATAAGATCTTCAACAGGATCGCCCAACACTTTCTCGAATACCATTTTTACAAGTAGACTTCTCAAGTGTAAAGAACTACAAAATAACAAAATAAAATATGTTGCTATTTTGTAGTTCTTTACACTTGAGAAGTCTGCTTGTAGCAGTGAAACCATTGGTAGTGTTTTAAATTCGATTTTCGTGACAAGTCTGGTTTGAGTTGTGAATCTGGTGTAATTCTGATAATTTATAAGTAGCTTGGATCAGCAAGTAACTGGAAATATAGTTTTACGTTGCTGTTTATATATATAATTAGAGAATCCACATTCATCTGCTCACAATGTCATTAATCCTTTTATCAACCATTATCAAATGGTTAGTAAAATTAGTTGTGAAATGATCACTAAACTTACTCTATATCAGAAAAAAAAAATCCAAGATTCACTGGCCGAATTCAAGCCGCAAGTCATCATTATATTAAAAACATTTTTTAACAACTACATCACAATTATTTTTTTTCCACATTTGTAAGAATGATAATTTTCAATAAAGCATTGTTTTGAAAAACGAACATTTAAAAATATATATCAATGACTTTTTTTTAAAAAAATAATGTTTACAAATACAAAATTTAAGTTAAAATATAATAAACAACGAAATAGTTAACATTTGTGTAATAAAAGTTTGTTCTATTTTTGTCATCTAGATGGCGGGACTATCAACTCACTCTTGAAATAATCGCATCGCAGCGACAGCAATACTCATATGAACTATAATTTTTTCATATATACTTAGAGCAAGCATTCTAGAAACTTTAGTAGTCAGCAAACATTACTTAAATTTTTTAAATACTTTATTTTTGATCGCATGCTAACTTGTTTTTGATATACAACTACGAAGTGATTATGCGTGTGAACTTATTTATATACTTTTAAACCTGTTGTAAAATCTCCAAGTTTATATTTCAAGGAAATAATGCAAATTTTAATAATCAAATATTACAAACAAACACAAATACTATTTAAGTTCTTTATTTCCTTCATATAATTATATAAAAACATAATCCAACGGTTTATCGCTCCGGAGTTCAACTACCGGAAGTTCATGGAGTTGAGACAGCTATATTACTCAAATCTCTCAACCCAGTCCCATGTACATTTAAATTATCTAGCTTTTACCGACCTTTACTTCATATTTTAACTATATTATTATGGATAATTACATAAGTGGTCTTTACCTATTATCCATATTCGGACAGAAATGCAGCAATGCAGATGCAAAAATGTGAATGTGTGTGTGCGTTAAGTTCTTCATTAAAAGAGCAGACTAAAGTAAGAAGATCATGGAAAATTAGGTTCAACTGATGACAGTTATTGTACGTTAAGAGTCACTATTGTTCTAGGATTGTTTTAAGTTGTATATTGATGTAGTTCCCTTACTCATATACAGCAGATCCAAACATGTCAATTGGTACACCATTGGAATGCCAAAATTATTTTCATTAATGCCAGACATAGTAATTGGCACTGTTTCCCAACTTATTGAGAAACCAGCAATTATTTGAGTGGCACCATAACAAATCTGAATTATGTAAAAAATCATAATGTCACAAGTAAGTATTGAAGATTTTGATGTGCATAGGAGGACTTGAATGGGCCACACTGTACAAATTGTATGTAAAAATATTTTTTGATGAACAATGTTGAAAAAGATGAAACAAAATGCTACCATGTTATTTGGGGGCCCAGGATGTAATTCAATTAGCAAACATCTATGTAAAGCTAAAAATTCTGAAGAACTAAAATAAATTAAATGAGATATTACACAATTATTTAAACCCCAATCTCACTAAACACATAGCAAAACAGAGGTGAAAATATTTATAAATTCAATTTTACATTGCAGGAATTAACAGAAGATGGTATCTTTGGCAATTATTTAAAAAAACATTGTTACAATAATATTTGTGGGTCATGGCTTATGGGAGGCCCCATGACCAGCAACTGACTTGCCACTAATTATCCACACAAAACAATGATAAAAATGAGTTGCAAACCATGAAGCAATATTCAACCAATTGAAACAGTTTCAGATTAGAATAATAGTTGACCTATATAAAATAATTGCTGCTAAAACAAAAGAAACAGAGAAGAATAAAGCAAACAAAAGCTACTGCTGTCGGAAATCAGGACTTAAAGCTAAAATCTGCAAATCAAAAATGCAAAAATCCAAAATTGCAGGAAGATAGTGGGAAATGTTTGTAAAAAATAATCAAAAAGTGGAAAAAATCCTTCACATTAAAAGCCAGCCAGTGGAAATAATGGATATGTAAATATTTAAAATATGAATACTAGAAATTAATACTGTTAAATAAAATATTTGGTCTACCAATTGCCATGAAAATTGACTGTAATTCATAAATATTAATATCATGGAAATCAATATTACAGACTCACAATAAAAAGGACAAACTAGGAAAACAAGGGTTTTAGCAAAAGACATAAATGGAAGCAAATTGAGATGGCTGGAAAATTTATTGTACTAATACAGATAGATGATAAAATTGTCCAGTTACCATTATATATTATTTAGGTCAAAATAAACTAGAATTGGAAGGCATTGGTTTAAGTAAATGGGTATTAAAATAAAAATTGCCAAACAGGATGATTAAAAAAGAAATATATTTTAAAGGGATGTGAATTGCATAGTGTAAACCATGAAAGATCCCCCATGCACAGCAAACAGAACTGACTAATGTACTGGAAGAATTTATTGGACCATCACAAAAGTCAGTATACTAGTTAAAGAAGCTCTTAATAAAATAGATTCTGCACAACTTTATAAAGCAATTCTTATAGAAATGGTTTGCCAGTATTCTATGCCAATCACATCACCAGGGATTTTACCAGTTGAAAAATTATTATGTCAAAATCTGAGCATCAAACTGGAATTATTATGCCATTAAAAATGCTAAAGAAAATGTGGCAAAAGTATGCATAGATTTCATAGTGGATTAAAATGTTTGGGTCAGAGATTCAGTAAAAAAAAAAAAAGGTAGTCGATTGTGTTAATCATATTATTACACAAAATTATGCGTATACTGTCTGAAACAGAAACACAGTTTCAATGTTACCTTAACTACATGAGAGAGTGTGTAACAAATAGCTATTTAAATTCTGATGCTGTTCAAGTTGGGGCTTATTCAAGAAAAGAGAAGTAACCAAGCAACTTAATTAGGGGTGGAAGAAGTAATATATTACTCATGGACAGTGAGGATAAAACAGAAGCAGCCACTCATGAGAAATTCAAATCTTAAGGAATTGTATAAGTCTCAAAGACCTAAATGATTTATTTTATTTGATGGAAGGCCTTAATTCTTTTAAGTAAGGATAGTTGTAAAAAATATAACTTATTTGATTAATATTTATACAAATAATTCAATTATATACATACTTTTTTCTAAAAGAAAAAAGAAAGGAAGAACTATTTACATTTTAATTTAGCTAATCCCTAATTAATAATATTAATTTAAAACGTCAGAAATATGGAATTTATTAATTAAGAAGTACAACTGTAACTAAAAATATAATTAGTGATTTCAAAGAACAATAGCGGCGAGCGCTATAAAAAACCCAAGATAGGCAACTAAAGAGAACATGGGTGGAATGTCAATCGCTGAAGCAGCAGGATGCAGGAGAACTAAGACTACGGACTTTTAGGAGAAGCAGTTATTTGTCCTAGTGTGGTTCACCTGTGAAAGTTCTAAGGTGAGCCTAGGATATTTACAGATTGTTTTAACCTTATTATAGTTTGATAAGGCTGTGGGAACACTATTCAGTAAATAATAATAGAATTACAAGTATACGTATTATAGACGTGCCTTTTAAATTGATCATTTATATATTGAGTATATATATATCATTGAAATAATATAATAAGCTGAAATTATATATTTATTACTAACAATTTCATTAGATTATAAGAAATTAGATAATGCTCGCTATTCTTGGACAGCTCTTTATGATGTTAAAAAATGATCGGAGATGTGTTTATAATTCTATTTCCTAGTAACGTTGACATTTCTTTTTCCTTTGTACCTGTTTAGCTGAATTGGGATGTTTGCACTTCGCTATCCTGCAGTGACGAAATTCAATACAAAATTCTTGATTTAACGGAAGCAAAATTCATCGATCTGTATCCATATTTTTAGAAACATTGAAAGAATAAATGTTACCTCAGAAGATTAAATATTTTCTTTAATTAATAACTCGCAGCAAAATATTAGGAGATACATTTGATCGATGATGTATATACCTTTTCAATCAAAAGCCATTAAATTAAAAAGGATGTGGGAATTTATAATTTTAAATGTTTTGTCCGAATAAAATATCTATTTTTTAAAAAATTTCCTTTATTAAATGAAAATATTAAATTTTTACAGATATATATTTTTTCATTTTCCTCTTTTTGTATATACACACACTTATTTATATATTCCTTTTTCTTTCATCTACTAAAATGGATACTCACACCCCATAAAATTAACGCTTCTCCAGCAATGTTTAATCTTCAATTCTCAATTTGCTGTTAATTTTCATGATTTACTTTAAAATGTGAAATAATTTAATTATGCAATTATTTAACTTGCTGTAGACCAGACTCAATAAATCTTCGGTAACGTTGCACTTATTCAAATAAGATATAATCATTTTTAGAGTATTAAACTAATTTTTTTTTTTTTTTTAAGTGTCATAGCATTAAACTAATTTATCATTTTTATCTACAAAACAAAGAATGAATTTTTAGTCAAGCGTTGTTAGCCGAGAGATCAGCGTAGCTGCCTTGCAAGCAAGCAGTGGATTACAGATGCTTGTTGCGGGTTTGCCTCCCGGCCGATGCTATGACATATGGAAAAAAAAGAATTTTTATTGTATATTAGAAATGGGGCATTAAGTAATAATATGATAACGTAATCTTTTATAATTAAATAATTGTTCTCTTGAAGACATAAGCATATGTTTATTACTAAATTGCAAATTGAAAGTTTTGATTGAGGAGCTTATTATTGATGACGTATAAAGATGGATTTTGTAATTATTATCAAGCCTGAATCTCACTTTAACATGTTAATTATTGATTTGTAGAGTCAATATTTGTGATATTATCTATGTTACTTTATACTTGGAGTTGTATGACATCTTAAATTCCTATGCAGGTAAACATTCATTGTTTATAATTCTTAACTGGAAAACTGGGCATAGTTTGAAATATTAAAGAATAAAAATATAAACAGAAAATATAATTATAAAAATAGACATGAAAGAGTGATATTATTCTCTGTTATTCTTCAGGTGTTGCTGATCTGACCACTGGTAATGTTAATATATAGAGAACTTATACCTTTAAATTCTTGAATATTGAATTTTAAGGCAACGCTCTAACAAACAAATTCCATTTGTTAGAGTGTTGGAATGTTGCCTTAAAATTTAATATTCAAGAATCTAATGATGTAAGTTTGATTCCTATGCTAGCAATGTGCTCAGTTGGTTATAATATTGCCTTAGAATTCGATATTCCAGAATCTAAAGGCTTAAGTTCAAATCCTAAGCTATCATTGCCAGTGTTCAGGCCAGCAGCATCTGAAGAAATTATAAACTTCCAGAATGTATTTTAAAAGTATATGATGAATGATTAAAAATTATAAAAATATCTGAATGAATGTACAACAGAATTTAACTGTATTTGATAACAGAAAATGTGTATTCAAAAACTGCAATGGACATAACAGAAAACACACTGGGAGTGATAATATATAAATAATGGATGAGATATATGCTTAAAATGCAAGAGACAATAGACAAAGTCTATTTAAAAACGGACTTAACAAATGATGCTAATGATCACTAAAAATGCTCTAATAAACACAATCTATTTCTAAATAAAATTGACTTTTTGGCAAACATATGAAATTAAAAATAATAATAGTATATCAAATAATAGTCAATTTTTTTTTTGTTATATAGTAGCAAATACATTAAAAAAGTTCAGATATTGATACCTGGAATCCAGATATCTAGACTTCTTAATAAAAATAAATGACAAACCCTTCTTACTACTTATTTTCTTTTCTACAAGTGACACTTCACAAATGTAGATCCATTATGTGAACTCTGTCATAGAAATGAAGAAACATTAGAACACTTTTTTATGGATTATTCCTCACTTCTTTCTTGCCATTCACTTAACTCTAACATGACTTATTCAGCTCACTAATAATCAACAATCTCATAAAAAAATATACAAAGTGGTCCTTTTCCCAACATCAAAATTACATTTAGTATTTTCACATTCTGATTTATAAGATGCTATCTAAGCTTTAATGCCACATCTCACAATATTAAATCACTCTTTCAAAAAAAAAATATTATTAGGACCAAAGATCAAACCCATGCACTAGCTAATATTTTTGCAGCTACATGTAATCTGATTTCATTAACAACAATTGAGTATCTTGGCTATTGAATATACTAATTAATATGCATTATATATATATATTATAATTGAAATAATATTTTTAACGGTTTATAAATAATTACAAACAATCTTAAAATCCACAGAAGTACTTTCAGTTACTTTCTAACCTGCCTCAACTGCCATTAAATTCAAAAACCAAAAGCGGAAGCAAACGTCATCAATTCAAATTCCATGAATCTCGTATTTTAATGTTAGAAGCTTGTCGATTTATTAAATGCATTTTATTCCTGTTTAGAAAAATTGCCTCTTTAATTTTTCTTTTACTATGGTTTCTCTCTTCATGAAGAATTTTCACATTTTCAAAATTAAATTTAAATTTATATTTACATGTTTTTTCGTGATCAAAGAAAACTGAAGAAGATATTAAATCACCATTATTTTTTATTTTTTAAATCACCATTATTTTTATTTTTTACACGTAAAAAATAAAAATAATGGTGATTTAATATCTCCTCCAGTTTTCTTTGATCACGAAAAAACATGTAAATATAAATTTAAATTTAATTTTGAAAATTCTTCATAAAGAGAGAAACCATAGTAAAAGAAAAATTAAAGAGGCAATTTTTCTAAACAGGAATAAAACGCATTTAATAAATCGACAAGCTTCTAACATTAAAATACGAGATTCGTGGAATTTGAATTGATGATGTTTGCTTCCGCTTTTGGTTTTTGAATTTAATGGCAGTTGAGGCAGGTTAGAAAGTAACCAAATGTACTTCTGTGGATTTTAAGATTGTTTGTAATTGTTTATAAACCGTTAAAAATATTATTTCAATTATAATTACAATATTGTTTTTAATTAACAGATATTTTATTTATTTTATATATATATATATGATTATTGCTCAGTTATATATTATTGCTTTTCTACTTAAAATCTCTTTTGTTTCAATAAGACTTGTAAATCATCTCCAATGTATATAGTAAACCTAATTCTAAACTAAACTTAAAACTTGTTTTAAAATATTAATAGTCTTTGAAGATTTTTCAGACATAAATAAGATCAATAACTAGAGATCTTATACAGTATTAAGAAGGACTACATTCACATCAAATAAGAAATACTATACAAGCAAAATTTTAATTTAGTCAATATTTGAAATAATAAGAAAGTAAAAGTATTTAATTTATCTATTTAAAATAAATGCAACTGTTGAAAAAATGTTTGTAAATAATGATATAAAAATATAGCTGAAATGGCAAGCAAAGCACACAAAAAGGAACCAAAGCCTCGAAAAATAATTTAGTATTAAAATGAATCTCTGAATAATAAGAAAAGCAGGTGACAATAAAAATGTGAGTAACATCATGAAGTCTTTGGAAAAATTATAATAAACTACACAAGTTGGGTTACAAGGCACATAGCAACATAGTTGTATATATATATATATTGTAATGGAAACTCGGTGATCAAAAGCTTAACTTTCCCTTTTATTTATATATAATGGGGAATTCTTAAAATTCAAGATCGTCCACTTTTCACTACCACAAGCAGATAGAACATACGGACATAAACAAGTCTATATCCTTACTTGACTGAACCTGTAACTATATGGGTATAGCCCCAGGTTATCTTTCCCGGTCAACTATCTCTCGACTGCTGTAAGATTTAACAGAGTTACAGCGCTTGGATATTTATAAATTTTAATGGGATCAAAATACTGCACCAACAGCTCCATGTGTTAATTCAGTACTCATAATGAGTAATAATTATTTTCCCAACTCCTATAACTATATTACTTTTGGAAGTGGCGAAGAATGAGATGAAACAGATTTAAATCAATAATAAATATATTTAATAGAATAAATTAACAATAAAAGAAATATTTTAAATCATTAACACTCAATAAAAAAACAGATTATATGCTATAATGCTACGAGTAAACAAAATAAAAAGATCCTATAAATGATTGTACATTTATAAATTGTCATTCCGGATATATATATATAAAATTAAAGAATGTCTGTATCATTCAAATTGAGAATTTGGCCATTGTCTAAATTAAAGGTATGTGCACATGGAAATATAAAATGTAGTATACATATTTACCTAGGTTTTTAAGTTTCTGAATTAATTTGGAGTCTCGCTGACTACCACATGGAATTTCTCCACTTCTTTAGCAGGGACGGTCACTCCTAAGTTAGATTTTGGTTGTGGGAACTCCTCTGCATTTAAGGCATCAAGGACCAGGCAAAACAAACTCCCTAGCAGGCACTACATTGGCAGTTGTTACATCTAAATGGGAACCATTAGAGCACAGTGAGTCTGGATCGGCAAGCAATCACGACAGCCCTTAGCCAGCCATTCTAGATGAGGCACCGACGTTAGAAATCATATCTTGTTAAGATATATATATATTGTAACGGGCACATACGTACGTTACATTGTTTTTTATTATTAATCATGAAAAAAAAATAAAAAGTTCGCATTTAAAAATTTTCTTTAAGAATTAAAAATTGAAATTAAATATCATCTTAAACTCGTATATATAAATCGCACAGATAAAAAAAAAAAATTACTAAAACAAAACTTTATTAAAAATAGAAAGGTATTTTAAAAACAAAAACCTAAAAAGATTTAGAAATAAAAATATATCTTTAATCTTGGAAAACACATTAATTAATCAGAAATGGAAATGATTGTTTTAATTAGTTAAATGTAAACCAGCCTTGGGCATTTAAATGTAAAAACATCGGTCAGATAGGAAAACAATAGAAACTGTTAGCAAATAAGAAGAAATCCCTATGGAATCGGACCACAGCGAAAGGACCATCGCATCGGTGACATAATGTAAATTCAATCCTTCACATTAATATAAAAAGGACAAGTTTGGAAATTGTTAGTTAGTGATTATGATTATTACGATGTGAGAGATATGTGTTAGTGCAGAAGTGAAGGAGAAGGGATTGAAAAAGATGCACGATTCAATCCCTTCAGTTTTGCTAGGAAAGAAAGAGAAATGAACTATCGTTTTTCTACATTGAGGACCAACTAAATTAAAAAACCTCCGAATGAATAAATAAAACAACGGCTAAATGTATACCAATATCTTCAGGATGGCATGGGAATTCCCGTTCAAACTTACTAACGACAGATAAAGATGAACTGTTTAAAACCGTAAGAACTTTACAATTAATGAACATTAAATTAAAAACTTTTTGTATTTAAAATAATTGCATTAGTTTCCTATCTGACTAAAGTAGTTAAAATGTTATTTGATGTATTTTTTATTTATTTGTTTAAAATCATTTCCATTTACTTAATTTTGTTCTTTAAGTTTATTTATGATTTCTGTTTTCTGATAACATAAAATATATCAATGTTAAACTTAAGTCGGGCGTGAATGGCTGTATAGATTTGTAAAGTTATATTAGGGGAGGGTAATCTTAGGTTATTTATGTCGTTGTTAAATTGGGTCAATGGATTGGATATATTGATGTAGTTAGTAGATGTAGTCGGAGATTCGCTACTGGCAGAATCGTTTATATATACGCCGCACTCTCCCATTTGCCTATGGAAGGAATTATAAGATGGAGAACGCAGTTCCTTTCTATGGAGTTTTTTTTTTATTGTTCTTCTCGTTAGATAGATGTAATATTCCTATCTGATGAGAGTCAATGTCTTTTCTTAATCTTTTTGGTGCTGCCGTATTCCATATTACATTGAATACATCGATGTATCAGATGTATTGATGCCAGTTTGACTGCGAATTTTAGCCTAAGGTTAAATAGGGATATAATATTTTATTTTCAAATGCAAATCTACGTAGTCTATTCATACTCAACCCTAAATAAAAATGCATTAAATTTAAGTTGTTTATAGATGCTTGCATGGATTGGTTAACGATGAATTGTGTTTCGGGTTTTCATATTTGATCAAAATATATAGACATTCGATAAATAATGATACCTTACGGGGAGTATCTAAAATGTATTTATTCGGATGTCTTTTAAGTTATTGGTGACAATGCAAGTATCTTATGCTGAATACTAGAGGGTTTCTTATATTTCCCTATGCAATTGTCAGTAATCAATAATTTTGTATTTTGATCGTTTATGTTTATTTTGAAATGTTTTTGACCGTTGAAATCTATGTAACCGATCTATAGCAACATATTAAAACAAGCTTTTATAATCCCATCTGTGTGAACTTAATTAAAATGTAAACTTATAATATAATAGAAATTAAAATGTAAATTAAAGTCTAAGGTAAAGTTAAAAATAATGTTAAATGTTAAAATGTAAAACTAATACTAAAATAATTTTAAATCTTATATATATTGAAACAGACAGATCGAAGAATCGATCTTAGTTTCATGGTTGTCATTTAAGAACGGTAATTCTAAACCACTATTTACCCGCAATGAGACTTTTTCTATTCCAAGCCACATAAATTTTAAGTTATTTATTTTGTGTTTGTTTAAAAAGAATTTAATGTAAAGAGTATGAGTATAAATGTCACAAATCATGATAAATAATATTCGTGTGTGTGTGGTTTGTGGATTTATATGAGCTCAATTTAAAAGTTTCAATTGCGTGTATATTTTCTTTAAATTTTAATTTTTCAAATTATACAAAGTCATTTAAAAATTCTGATCAAAAGTCACATTCCTTTGATCAGTATTTTTAATCAAAATCTTACTTGTAAAAAAATGTATAGAATAATTAATTTGTACTTCGATAAATTAAGATAATGAATTTATATTTTTGTATTCACGAATTCCGATGTAATTGTTTTGTCAATTTAGAATCATGTATTAAATTTAAAAATAAATGAAAACCAAACATAGAACTCTTATCAAGAAAGGCAAAGGCTATTGTATAGTCAAAAATTAGATATTGCTGGAGGCCAGAAAATCAAAGGAGGCGGAGCTATGAACAAAAACTAGGCAGAAAGGTCAACCGTAGCCATCTAAAATATAATCTAGACACTCTAACTTTTGACTTGGCTGTGCTTAGATCGTCTCAAGCTACAGCAAAGTAGTTGTTCCCGAGAAATCACTTCAACCGTTATTAAGAAGTTGCCCGGTAAACTGCCATAATGATGGGCTAAGTCCAAGAAGCTGATTCCTGTTCTGCCAATTTAAATCTTTCGTACCGCTGATCTGTAATGTTTTCCATGCTTCCAGTCTTCCAAATTCCAACATTTAAATTAACCATGCCGTTCTAAGAAATTCAAAATGCGCGCCTACGTTCTTCATACATATCACCGCAAGAAGAAAAGCCGGACGAAGAAAGAATGGTAACTTTTGTTACATGAACTTCTTAACTTTCCTCTGAGCTTAATAATTGTATATTTAATCTGTTAATCTAAGTAGTTGCATGTAAATTTCTTGTTTTCCATTTGAAAATGTTACACTAAAACCTGTCAGTAAATTTCTTCTCTAATATTTCTGTGCTCTAGTCTTTAGATGATAATTTATAAATATTTGTGCCTAATAATAATAATTCATTAGTGAATACATTTATATTTTACTATTACTTATTTTTACAAACAAACGATGCCAATAATAATATTTTTCAACTCTAGTTAAAGTCAGTAAAGTTATTTTATAATATTTATTATATTGATTTTAAAAGTAATGTCCTTTTATTGAACTAAAAATTGTCCCGTTTATGTTGAGTTGAGAAATATTCCAGTACTTTTATTGTTCCTTTTTATTTGTCATGATACTGTAATCTATACTTCAAATCTCAAATATTTAAAATAGTCTAAAATTTTATTATATTATTTTTATATATGAACGGAGTAATAATATAAAGTGAATAATTTTGTTGCTATTACTACCGTCCGAATAACCTGGGGGGAGTTATGGGTTTCAGAGTGAAATTAATTAATTGTTACGTTTGCAATCCTTTGATTTCGCCATGTTTTATTTGAATCATTATATCGGACTGTTGCGTAGAAAATGTTACGGAGATAATCCAGGTTTTATATAATTTCGTTTTAAAATCCACTTCCGATCACTTTTCCGCGATGTTACTGTGGCAATGCCTTTACCTTCGCCTAAATTGGCGTCTCGTTTTATTACCATAGGGAAGGAAAGAAATTCTTCTCCAGGTAATCTCTTGGATCACCGGGGTTCGAAAATGATCCCAGCTGGTTGTAGTGTCCCGGATCTACTTGGGGGCATTAAGACTTGTCGAAGTACAAGCCGCCCGGTCTTCCGTCAATGCACCGCAAGTTATTATTGTAGTATTCCTTAATCCCTGCAACCATCAGTACATCAGTATTATATATTATAGTTTTATATAAAACCGCCTCCAATTATCCGTATACGCAATGGTTTGAATCTATTTAAATAAAACAACTTAATATAAAATAGTAGTTAAATATTTTAAATGCCCCAGTTACTCTGATTCTCATATCGACCTATACAACCAGTTAAAACACATAAATATTGGCATGAGTTTTGTTAAGCAGTCTAAACCAATTATTAATGACTAGCAGCAATTTATTATAAAATACATATGAAAGTTTTACCGTACCTGTAAATGATATTATTCAATGCTTTCCATAATTTATTAAAAAAATTATCTAATCTAATTTTGTCTCTCTTGCATTATTACTCTTGAAATCTAGTTAATCACCTGCTGTCTGTATTGACAACTTAAATATATACATCAAATTATTAGCCGTACTAATATCCCGAATATAAGATATCTATGAAATAGCTGATTGTAGATAATTTAGTCTGTGTTTTTTTCGATGAGCTAGTAAAGGGAAAACCCCGTACCGTTGTAATGTTGTCATCGGTTAGTCATGCCAGGGTTTTGGGTTTGAATTTAGTTTGCATTTTGGAATTTATTCCTAGACGTGGACTGGGTTTGAATTCGGATTACTGTGTGTGACTAAGCATGGTGGTTTTTACCGGTACAATATGTGCATAAATAAATGTTTGTATGTTAATTACTGGCAGTGGCTTATTTTATTCCTCTTATATATATATTCTTATATTATATTATTAAATCTCTGCTATTCCACTGAGCTAGTGACATGGGCTAACGACCGGATGCAAAAAAAAAAAAATTTTTTTTTTTACTTATGTATCTGCCTACTCTATAAATTTTTCTAGGTTCAAATGCCTAGATGGTGCCCGTAGTGCAGATATGTTAAGTCTCCAATTTCTCCGGATCGTTATAACTGGCGAACCAACTCGGGCCGATCTTTAATAAACCACAAATACCCTGAGCAAATTTTGTCAAAATGAAATATTTTATTTGTTTACATAAGTTGTATACTTTAAATCTTATAAAAGCACTGCCAGAAAGAAATTGTGCATATATATTAAACACGAGAAAGTATAAATAATTTTAAAACTAATTTTTGTTAAAAAAAAAAAAAGTCAAAAGGTTGCAATAAATATGTTTTTTTTTTGTTTGTTGATATATATTATGCTTTAACGTGTATAGGCGCGCACAGCCACGGAAGTTTATGATTGAAATGTGGTACCTTATGATGAGTACCGTTGGGAATTAATTTACTTCAGTGTAATCCTATTTAAGCATTTTAATCAGTCATAAATAAGTTGGTGGTATTTATAATTGTGCTGCAAATATACACGTATAAATCCATTATCTTTCAAAACATATTTAGTTCAATGCAACCTTCTTAAATAAATAATTTAAATAACTTGCTTGTCATGCCGTGTGGAAAAATAAAATGTATAAGAAAAAATAATAGAACTCTTGTGGGGAGGAGGTGTAGATGTGGATGGTTCTTAGGAAAGCGATAGTCAACCTTTTTTTTTTTTGTATATAGTCTTTATACTAACCGAATGTTTTGTAAATTTTGTTAATCGTGTATTGTAATTACTAACCCTAAGTAAAAAAAAATTTTTTTTTTTTGTTCATTTTTTTTTTAAGCAAGTTTACTGATATGTAACGGGCACATATGTACGTTACATTGTTTTTTATTATTAATCATGAAAGAAAAATAAAAAGTTCGCATTTAAAAATTTTCTTTAAGAATTAAAAATTGAAATTAAATATCATCTTAAACTCGTATATATAAATCGCACAGATAAAAAAAAAAAAAATTACTAAAACAAAACTTTATTAAAAATAGAAAGGTATTTTAAAAACAAAAACCTAAAAAGATTTAGAAATAAAAATATATCTTTTTTTTTATTCATATATATATATATAATAAAAATATATCTTTAATCTTGGAAAACACATTAATTAATCAGAAATGGAAATGATTGTTTTAATTAGTTAAATGTAAACCAGCCTTGGGCATTTAAATGTAAAAACATTGGTCAGATAGGAAAACAATAGAAACTGTTAGCAAATAAAAAGAAATCCCTATGGAATCGGACCGCAGTGAAAGGACCATCGCATCGGTGATGTAATGTAAATTCAATCCTTCATATTAATATAAAAAGGACAAGTTTGGAAATTGTTAGTTAGTGATTATGATTATTACGATGTAAGAGATATGTGTTAGTGCGGAAGTGAAGGAGAAGGGATTGAAAAAGACGCACGATTCAATCCCTTCAGTTTTGCTAGGAAAGAAAGAGAAATGAACTATTGATTTTCTACATTGAGGACCAACTAAATTAAAAAACCTCTGAATGAATAAATAAAACAACGGCTAAATGTATACCAATATCTTCAGGATGGCATAGGAATTCCCGTTCAAACTTACTAACGACAGATAAAGATGAACTGTTTAAAACCGTAAGAACTTTACAATTAATGAACATTAAATTAAAAACTTTTCGTATTTAAAATAATTGCATTAGTTTCCTATCTGACTAAAGTAGTTAAAATGTTATTTGATGTATTTTTTATTTATTTGTTTAAAATCATTTCCATTTACTTAATTTTGTTCTTTAAGTTTATTTATGATTTCTGTTTTCTGATAACTTAAAATATATCAATGTTAAACTTAAGTCGGGTGTGAATGGCTGTATAGATTTGTAAAGTTATATTAGGGGAGGGTAATCTTAGGTTATTTATGTCGTTGTTAAATTGGGTCAATGGATTGGATATATTGATGTAGTTAGTAGATGTAGTCGGAGATTCGCTACTGGCAGAATCGTTTATATATACGCCGCACTCACTTAATTAAAATGTAAACTTATAATATAATAGAAATTAAAATGTAAATTAAAGTCTAAGGTAAAGTTAAAAATAATGTTAAATGTTAAAATGTAAAACTAATAAATCTCTGCTATTCCACTGAGCTAGTGAAACGGGCTAACGACCAGATGCAAAAAAAAAAAATTATTTTTTTTTGACTTACATATCTGCCTACTCTACTCTGGATTTAAAACAGAATTTTATTACAAATTAAAACATTTAAAAAAGTCTAAGTAAATTAATATTGTATTCTGATTTTGAATTTAAAAAAACAAGCATGTTTCTAATAATTGTAAAAATTTCTATTATTTATTTTGGAGTCTTTTAATTAATGCTCTATTTAAGTAAAATCATGTACATCACACCTTTGGTAAAATTTTAAAGTGGCTTCCAAAAGTAGATTGTAATTAAAAGTAATTTTAAAAGATTAAAATTGATTTTAATCAAAATATGGATTAGACAGAAAAAACTGTTTTCAATGAGTGTTTTATCACCTCAGATGACTCTTATAAAACGTGCTGATAAAAATGTCAGTTCATGTAGCTTTTAATATTTTGAGAAGCAGTTGGTTAATAGTTATGACAAAGTTGGCTAAAATATTTTGTGAAGTAGTTAGCTGCAGTTTGTTGGTAATTGTAGCAGAGAGTGGCAGCAGTACAGATAGATGCAGACAGCTACCAGAGTTATACAGAAAACTGGATGAAGATGTAAGAAATGCAAGGAAGAACCTGCTCTACAGATTAATGGAGGATGTTGAATTCACATGGAGGAAAATGATTCACTTCTTTGTGCTGAAACTATTTGATGCAGATGTGTGCTAAGAAGACATCTGTTTGCTGAAATCTAGCTAATAAAAACAGTTTGCTGGCCTAAAGATCATCAAATCTGAGACACTAGGAAATTGATTGGATGCCAACACACCTGACTATGTCTTTCCTGATACTGACAATTGCCTGGACTATACTTTCTTGATGATATTTCCCCATAAGCTTAACAAAGAATTGGTAGGTCTATACTGCTGTGTATACATGCAAGGAAACAGACAAATGGCTTGCATCACATATATATAACATGAATTGTTTTAAATAATTCATTTTTTGAGATGACATTCTCCAAGTGAAATATATAATATATAACAAATTTGTTTAAAATCATTTATTGAGCAAACAAAAATACATTTTGAAATTTATATTTTAAATTCTAAAAAAACATTATAGTTAAGAGCAACCTGTGATGGTCCTATATATATGGAAGAATACTATTTTGAAACTTTTTTTTTTAAAATATGCCAATAAAATTTTGACTAAATGGAATGATTGAATTCATTGACCAAAACAAATCTTTTTAGATCATTTTAAAAATTATTCTAAAAGCATTAGAATTAATTAACAGTAACCTAATAAAAATAATAACTTGTGTCAAAAATTGACTATACTTTTTTAAAAAAAAAATGAAAGAAAAAGAAAGCTATAATAAAGTTTAATAGCTAATTCAAATTTTATTTTATATACTACACATGCATATGTGAATTTTACATACTCTTAATGTATTTTAATCAAGAATTAATTATGTATTATAAACTTAATGATTTTATTGTGTTAAGTTAAAATATAATGTAAATGTCAATGTGTGAATATATATATATATATATATATATATATATATATATATATATATATATATATATATATATTTATAGATCTGAAAAGTTTAATCATATATTTATTATTTTATGATGATTGAAATATAATTATCAAATGTTCTACATATATATATATATCAAATGTATGTCAGATATACAAATTTAGGTAAAAATTAATGTAATTCTAGTATTTTGATAAATTCAAATATATTCCATAAATAAATTAATATATCCTATATATATATATATATATATATATATATATATATATATATATATATATATATATATGGTTTAAGTAAACCTAACATAAATTATTTGTATTATTAAAAATATGTTAAAAAGTTTATCATGTATTATTGTAGGATAATCACATGCACACTCATGTATATATGTATATATATATATATGTCAATTATATTGCAAATATCAATGTGTGTCAGATAGATACTTATATGTAATATTTTAATCACTTTTTTATTATTGATATTTTATCTCATTTAAAAATGACAACTAAAAATGTTTATATCATGGCAAGTCAGGTATGTTCAGAAATTACATGCACACACATATATGAGTATATATATATATATATAATTGAGTGTCAATTAGGACATATATGTAAAATTTAATTATTTTTAAAATAATTTTATTAGATGTTAATTCAAATATATTCATGTAATAGTAAGAGGCACATCTATGTCCCTATATAAATGCGTGTGTGTTGTATGTTACCCTATTGGAACATATATGTAAATCAAATGTAATAAATCAAATTTTGATTTTATGTTAATCAACACATATATGTAAAATGTAGCCATTTTTATTATTAAATGTCAATTCAAACATATTTATTTTTTAAGCCATATGCCTGTGTTACAAATGGGTTTTAGGCAACTCTAGTGGAACATATATGTAAACCATAATGATAACTTGAATTTTGTAGTAATTTTGTAAATCATAAATGTGATAGTTTCAATTGATATGTGTCTAGACAGATTCTATAGACCGTAATATCATTTTTTTGTTATTGTTATTAATAAACATGTATTTACTTGTTAAAAAATTGTATTGTATCATCTCTTGATCATTATAACAGTTGTAGATCTTATGAGTATTGAGCTAGATTTGAGCATAATGGTCTAATTATATAAATGGAAATGCATGTTAGTGTGTAAGGGGCATCCAGTATGATTGATATATCCTGGAATGGTGCTAAGAGTATATCCTTTAAAGTCTCTACACTACATTTTATTTAGTTTAGTTTATTAGAAATTAAGTTTGTAGTTGGCCAGTACATTAATGACACTATGTGGCCAGAGAATTGATGATGATCAGCATGTTTTAATATACCAACATTATTATTTTTATGGTTATATTCTGTGGATGAGCACTTAAAATGGTGTGTCCAAATTATATTTAAAAAATTGCACCAAGCTGGCAAAGGCTAACTAGTTGTCCTAGTCTACAGTAGGCTTATTTCAATCCACTTACAAGATTGACAGTTAATTTATATTTTTATTGTTTAAATCCAGTCACAAGATTGTCTGTTGATGTAGTTTGATTGATGGATCATTCATCATTGATGGTTATTATTTTTGAGTATTACTTATACTTATTTTTTATATTGATAATGCTAGCTAATTTATGATTATACTTATAGTTATTATAAGGAGTTAACTAATCTCTAACAGATAGCTGAGTTGAGCTCTGAATGATCTATCATATTCATCACCTTGATATTAATTTTTTTTCTTGAGGAGTAGATGGTTAATCTCATAGTCTCTCTTTTACTATATAACATTTCTTATATATTTTGTGATAATATAAACATTACTTCAATTTTACTTTAATAATTAATTTGATATTTCATTTTATTTTAAATATTTTATTTAACTTGGGCTTGATAATAATTTGCCATCATGCCAGGTTCTACACCCTAATTCCCCATCCCTTTATTATATATATATATATATATATATATATATATATATATATATATATATATATATATATATATATATATATATATATATATACACATGTAAATTTAGAAATAAATATTTGAAAATACATTACTTAAAAGTTTCTAAAAAATATATGTATAACTGTCACTTAGAAGCGCTTTCAACTAACTTGTAGCTTTGTCAACTATCACTTTTAAAATGTCAGCTTTGT
Organism: Epiperipatus broadwayi; assembly: GCA_028023455.1. Lineage (NCBI taxonomy): Eukaryota > Metazoa > Onychophora > Udeonychophora > Euonychophora > Peripatidae > Epiperipatus > Epiperipatus broadwayi. The sequence continues at coordinate 44,485 of JAQFVV010014233.1, forward strand.
AATATATATATATATATATA
>JAQFVV010014234.1:0-5000 GCA_028023455.1 Epiperipatus broadwayi
CTCATCCAAAATAATAATAATAATAATAATAATAATAATAATAATAATAATAATAATAATAATAATAATAATAATAATAATAATAATAATAATAATAATAATAATAATAATAATAATAATTTCTACTAGTTATAAAGGAGTAAAGTTAAATGAAAGGATGTGTGCATATAACTTATTATAAATGCTTTATTATTATTATTGATAAGAAATATACCTAACCATTTGCATCTCTAGAATTAAGGAATGGAATCATGAGACATATAATTAATGAATCATTAACTTATCTGTAAATGTGCTTATAACTGAACAAGTGAAAGAGCATGAAACTGGATGTGAATATTTTTTATTTCATTGTTCTCCTCATTTGCATTTGATTTTTTTATTAAAATATATTATCAATAAATTTATGTAGACTTAAGTGGATATTATGAACTAATAAGCTCTTTTTCTGATGGATGACCTTTGAGAATTTAGCACAAGTGCCTTAATAAGTGTAATGAATTAAATAGTAAACTATTACTAAACTTATGTAGTAATAAATATTTATTTGCCATCATGAAATGTTTCATATGCGATATTACCAGCAGTTTCATTAGCTACTGCTAAGAACTTTTGAAATGCTCTTTAACTGGATCCAATACATATTATTTGTCTCCCTGAAGAAAATTATTATGTGCTTACTAATATCTATTGTTAGACAAGTATCAGCATCATTTTCATACATGATCAAGATGTGTTATCTATCAACTGTGTAAATAAACTATTATGTTCCACCTAAAACAAGACTTAATGATGATTATTATTATTTTTTGTCAGCATATGATAGAATAGGTAGACCAATTATTTGTCTTATATTTTGTTTTATTTTTTAATTATTATTTCTTTCTTCAAGAATGTCTCAGAAAAGTATAATATGGAGAAATATTGTACTGGGTAATTATAATTTTATTGTATACTTATGTTTCTATATGTATGTGTTGGCAGCAGAAATATCTGTTTGCTATTAGGAAGCTAACAGCTTGTTTTGAGAAGGGGGTAATTGCATCAAATTTATTATTTTACTTTTGCATTTTAAAAAATTATGAGGTCCATTTCTCAATAATTATTTTGCTTCAAATTTAAAGATTTGTTGTTTGTCACAAACCAAACTTTTATTTCAATTTGTTCAACTAACCTCAAATACACTAAAGAGTTATTTTACCTTTGCTTTGCTAGAAGATTATTTAGTAATAATTATTATATTTCAAAATTAAAGTATTATAATTCATCAGAAAAGAGAGATTCATTTTTTAAACTTATTAATTAACATGTTGCTACAATATTTACTCATTGAAGGTAATTTGAAATTATTTTATGCATGTACACTTATCTGTTGTTTAATCCATTTATATAATTGTTGAACTAAAAGTAGAATGACTTAATTTCCATTGGTTTTGGATGGTATGATGTGCTAAAAAAGTGGAAACACTAGGGATTTATTTAAGTGTGAATTTGTTACTTTTTTATGCTTAGATTGAAATGTATTTTGTGGATATAGAAAAAGAAAGCATTTATGATATATATTGTATTATAGGGATTGAGAGAACTCTCCTTCAGTTTATTGAAATATTTGTCATGAGTTGATTATATTTTTCAGATCAAGTAATTGGGTTTTATGATGATTATATCATGTGAAGGAAAGTAGTGTATTTCCTTTGTTTTTCAGTATAAGACAAGGTCCACACCAGTATTTAAGCCTCTGAATTAGGCTAGGGAGTCACTGTGTTTTGTTAGTTAAATGATTATAGTTAAGAATGTCTTCTTGTCCCTCATGTATTCATTTGAAATGTTTTCCCATAATTTATTCATACCCAAGTGTAAATTAGTTTGCTAATAAAAAAGAAAATAAAGATAGAATTGATTTATTTCACAGAAAATCTGAAGTAGAATTAGTGTTAAAGCTTGGTTGGCCATGGCATCATCTGTATTATGATATTGTATCTCAATTTTATAAGTAAACTGATTGGATATAGCTATGTTAATTCTTTTATAACAGGTAGCACAATTCAGATGCATACATAAAATACTATTAATTCAGAAAGTATGGAGAAAATCTATCACTGATTTGTGAGTCTTAAATCAATGTTTCAAATAATATCATACTAATTATTTTAAGCTTTATATCATCAATTCTCAGAATGATCCATCCTCAGTTTAAATAAGCAAACAAAAGAAAAGAAAGTGTAGCTAATAGAATTATTTATTTGATTTGTGAAGGATAGCTTGACCTCTTACTCATAGATTTAAACCCCTATTGTATTATTTTGATGTTTAACTACTCTAGTGTTGATTTAGTTAGCAGAATGTTGGAGTTAGCTAATAGTATATGTAAACAGCATTAAACTGTTGCACATGCGCTTTGGATTTTAAATATAAAATGAATGAATATTAAAACTTCAACTACATAATAAAGTCTTTGGAAAAGATAGAAATGAATACTAACACTTCAACCACATGATAAAGTCTTTGGAAAAGATAGAATGGCCATTCTATCTTTTCCAAAGACTTTATCATGTAGTTAAGTGTTAGTATTCATTCATTTTATATTTAAAATCCAAAGCGCATGTGCAACAGTTTAATGCTGTTTAAATATTATTGTTTATAAAAAACATCACCCTATATAAAATAATTGACTAATAGTATATGTGTATTGTAAGTAAAAATGCCAAGAAGTTTAGTTTCATATTTTACTATTTTAGTGCTACTGTTTATAAATGTTTCTTTTCATAAGCATTATCAAAATTGACTGATAGCTTGTGTATATTTGAAACAAAATATAAAAAAAGTTTAATTTCATATTTAATTATTCTAGTGTAGTGTTTATAATGTTTCCATAAGTTTATCGGAATTGACTGAGAGCTAGTATGTGTTGGAATAAAGTATCAGAAAGTTTATTTTAACGCTGTTTATCCTTATGCAGACTATTCAATCATTGATATTGGAATTATCCAAAACATGTATATGTATAAATTAGAAATGCAAAATGTTTATTTAGTTATATCTTGTAGTAAATGTTTTATTTTTTTAATAACTTTGTTCAGAGTTTTCCTTTGGCATGCATTCATATTCTATTTTTTCACATATCCACATACACTTACATATTCAATATGATATGATTGCACAATTCCATAAATTTAATGGTGAATATGTTCAAATCTGATGATGTTGTTTTCTTGATCCAAACACTCGAGCATTTCATAGAAATTCTTGACTAATTGATGATTTTCTGGAAATTTTATTACTCAGTTATTATTTAGATGATGAATTGAAATCAAAATGCACCCTATTCCATTCATTGACTAACTACCTTTCATTGTCTAACTACTACTTTTTTATTAGAATAATGCTTAATTTGTGTCATTACTTTTATGATAGTAATTAGTAGTTGCTGTAAAGTATAGATTTAAAATTAAGCCCTACAATAAGTTAATTCCGTGAGACATTCCAACATTAATTTAGATTAGATATTAATTTAGTTATTTATTTTAAATTACTTTACAATAAAGCTAATTAGTGCTATATTTTGTATTTAATTTTAACTTACCATACAGTAGAGTTAATTAGTACTGCATCTTCATTTTATTAATATAATTCTATCATACAGTAAAGATTGTTCAATGCATTTGGATGATGGGAGGAGATGAGGTTAAACTATAACTTGTAAATTTAAATGGTGGAACTTTACCAATTTCAATTATTTATTTACTTTAAAACTTAATAGATATTTTATTCCTGTTAAATCATAATGTTTCTTCCTATATTTAGTATGCATTTTACATCTTATAGATCTCTGTAGCCCCCACTAAGTCTCATTAATAATTTAAAGCAAGATCAGCCTAGTAGTTTATTTTAATATCAATAGAATTGGCATCCTGGCTATTTGTTGATAAGAAAAGTAGGATAGGTATTGGGGGAGGGTTACAATATATATATATTAAAAAGTTCATTCCCCCCTCCAACCAATCTGTTTATTTAATTTATCACTATACACAATTTTTCTCTCTTTCTTATTTTCTCTCTTTTTAAGGCACAAAAGAAAACTTTTAAATCAAATCTGTCATCATCCAATCCATCTACATTGATGACATCATTTTAACTGTGAATGGACACAACAACAATCAAAAGAAAAAAAACCAACTTTTCCTTTTATTTCAAATTCCCCCCTCCCCCATTTACGTTTGAGCTTTTTATGTTGGGCGGCCATATTTTTACTATACCAGTCATGTTGGTTTAGACCTACATGTTTGGATCCAATTTATACTGTACTGGACTATGACTACCCTGTAAATTCATACAATGTGTACAAGATATAATATGATGACTATATATAATATGATGTCAATATACACATCAGAATAAGTCATCAATATAAACCCAATATCAAACTCTAAAAAAAGAATTAAAGTTATTTAATTTTAAGTTTAAATGAGAGAAATCAAACCAATAAAAATTGATTATATTTCCTGATTTCTCCCTATGAAAACTCTATTACCATGCTAATTGGTATACTGAAGTTTTGTGAAGTATATCTTTGAAAGGCTGAACTTAAACCTTGCCTCTATGTGCCACCATTTTCGGGAAGAGAAAGGATATACCACTAACAACAAAACAGAAAAAACCAAATCAGCATGTCAATAATTTTTCAATAATCATGATAAAATAGTTTCCCATGGGCTTTGCTCAGTCAACTCTTATCTCAGGAAAAACAGTGGATTGCAACATTATCCAAACCTTGGCATAATTTTGTTGGAGAGAGAAATGAGATGAAACAACTGCCAATTAATAATTTAAAAGAAAAACATTTATTTCCCCAAATAAATCCATCACCAATTGAACATATGAATAAAAAATACTTTAATGTGATAAACAAAACAATAAAAGAAAAATCAATAAGTAAAACAATTTAATTATACACAGAACTACCCTTCCTATTTGCTTCATAAGAATACTCCTAAAGAATA
>JAQFVV010014234.1:10000-44476 GCA_028023455.1 Epiperipatus broadwayi
TATAATTCTTTAGTTATGATTTTTGCATAAGACATTTGGATTTAGAACACAAATTTCAATTCAGCAAAAATCTATGTTTATCTCTATAAAGGAATTCTGTTGCCTACTATGGAAATAGAAAATACTTATAAAAGACAGACTGATGATAGCTTTTATGGCCACATTGCTGTATTGAAACCTGACATATCATTCATCAAAGCATTAAAAATAAGTGATAAATTTAATAACGGTAATATTAGAGAAATAGAAAGTAATGGTAGTAGTAAAAATAATTATTTTAACGATATGTACATGGAATGTTCAAATTTTATTTGATATGAATGCTTTAAATAAGAACACTATAATTATAACCAAAAAGTATTCACATTTAAAAACATTTCAGGTTTTTTTTAGTAAAATTTACTTCAAAAGAAAAAAATTTAATTGAAAGGCTACAAGTCAGACTTTCTATAAAATCTAACCAGATTGTTGCATTCTAAATATTTTTTATATGTATTAATTAAAACTTAGTTAATAATAACCACTTAAATGTATATACTAAGAAAAGATTGTTCATTGAGTTTTTAAAATAATATGCTAACTTCTTTTAATGTAGTATGTTAAGCATGCTTTTAATTGATTAGTAGTCATAATTATAGCAACAACAGTTCAAGAGAATTACCATAATTTATAGAAGTGGTATAAGCCACTTTTTTGAAAGGGGGACACATGACTCTTTCTTATTGATAGCATTCCTATTACTGGATTATTGGTGATATGCTATGATTATAACTACCAGTTAGTTGAAAGCATGCTTAGCATACTATGTTAAAAGAAGTTAACACATTAATTTTTAAAAACCAATAAACAATATTATTTTAGTACACACATTGTACATGTTTATTATTGAATTACTTTGCTTTAAGAAAAGTTAAAAATTACTTAGGAATTAAAACTTAGTATGTCAACTTACATTATATAGGAGAATTTAATAAAAATAACATTATTTCTTGTTAGATATTGTTAGTTACATCAATGCCATTAAAATATCTTAAAAACTTAAATAGCAAATTGGTAGGATTGGCCAACTTTGAGCCAAAATTAATAGAAATAATGCTATTGATACTGCAAATCCCAATGAATCTTTGTCCAATACGTGGATTGATTATCTTGAAATTTTTATTTAGGCTGAAAATTTGTGAGAAAGGAATTTGGATGTAATTATTTCCAAAACTAAACTAATGCAAAAGAAGTTAATGTTACATAGGGCTTATAAGTAGATTATTGCCCAGGGATATCTTATATTATTATGCTTCAAGGTTAGGTAATAGTTTTCAAGAATAAGTTTTCTTTGAAATATAATTTTTAGAAACATCTGCCAACATTATTCAATCATAAAGTTGCCAATTGATTATGCAAAATAGGCAGATTAGTGAGACATTAAAAAAAATGTGTAAGAAGACAAGTAAATATATTTTTAGGATCACTAAAAAATTCTGATTTTTTTATATTATAAGGTATTTCTATTATTAGGGACATGATTAAAAAACAATAGCATTTTTCACTTGGATAAAATAAACAGAGAATTCATAATTAATAAAAGAGATTTAAATTCAAAAATTTAACAACTAAAAATTGCAAAAAGTGCACAATCATTGATTGAGCATGGTTTCTACTAATCTTTTTATGATACATGGACAGTAACATATGGTTCTGAAAAACGTTATCATAATCCTATAAAAATTATGGACTGCGTTCTTTTACATAGTATTTATGATATTTTCAATGTGAGGGAAAATTTGATCATTTAAAAAATAAATCCAATTCATCCATTCTCTTTATTTATTATGATTTGGTTAAATGGATGCAGCTCAATGAAGTTAAATCAATGTAATTTGAAAAATTGGAAAGACTGTAAGTATAACATATTTGATATTTTAAAATACGGTAGTCATAAATAATCTTCAAATCTAATAACACTTTTTAGAAACACATGAAAACATGAAGTTGTATTACCTCATCTTCAAGATGCTTCTATTTTTTAAATCTATAGGAATAAATGGAATAAAAAGATTGTAGCAATCATTATTGAATATAATTATTTTTCATTACAAAAATTGTTTCCAGTTAAAGATAAATAGCTGCCGGGAACTAAATATAATTTTGAAAAATCGATTTACACTAAAGACAGTTTTTTTTTTACAATCGTAAAAAAAAAGACAGTTTTTGTACTTAAGGCAAAAGCAAAAAAAGCTACTGAAGAAAAAGTGCAATTAATATATTGCCTTTCTTAATTTGGGTTAATGTAATTAATAAACACATTTGTGTAACGTTTGATGTGACCACCATTAATTTATATAACTTTTATATGATGAGAAGATGAGTTGTTAATGTCGGGACAAAGCTAAGACATTTAAAGTTAAAACTAGTATTAAACAAGGTTTGTGATTTTTTAAAGTACTTTAGAGAAAGATTTATGAAGCAGGTATCAAAATACAATATTTATTTGATGGTTGAATTTAAATCAAAATGTTTAACCAATTAAAGGCAAAGCAAAATCTCTTCATCTTCTTGGTTTCCAGATTTCTGATAATTATCCTAATATTAACAATTCAAAATATTGCTGTACAAAATATTTTACTATTTTAAAATGAATCACTTTGATTTAATAGATGATTAAATTTGACTTCATATATGTTAAAATAGTATGAGATATTCATCAGTTGGTTGATTGATAAGAATTATTATATAAATAATTTTAGCCTATAGGAATTAATTTTATCTTATATGTAAATGTTTGTAATATTTTAGTGTATAATTCTGGAAATAGCCATTAGCTGTGTTTTCTGATGAAAACTAGTCTGCTGGTTGAAATATTAAAGCAACTTTATAGAAAAGTAATTGTGTGTTTTTTATTAGTATTTTTATATTTTTATTTTTCCTTGAGTTAGGTCATATAAACTTCTACCCATTACTTATTAATGAAGCACGTGATCTAAGACATGTGGAAAAGACAAATGATTCCAAAGATGATATTTTGTACTGAACTAGCATTCATCAGTTGGTCCAGATCACAATCTCTTACACATATCTTCATCATTTATTTGTTTAGTATATAATAGAAATTACTATAATTTAAATGACATGTTTCAAATTTTCTGCATTTACAACTTAGATACAAACCACAATGGAAATTTATTATTAACTTTTACTATTCATTTATCAAGCTAGACAATATTTCTAGCCCAAATAAATACTTAGTCTTATTTAATGAATAACATATCTGTAATGTTATAGAGGTATCAATACCTGATTTTCTTGCTCATATTGACAGTTATGATAACTTTCACTACAGCACTCTCAAACAAGTTTAGAAACTGGTTTCTTCTTATTTTAATACCCTGTGGAGAAGTGCCCAATTATTGCACTAAAATATTGCTAAGTAATTCATTTTTGTCAATGCATCTGAACTTTTTATAAACAACTTTCAGTCAAGGTAGGGACAAGTTTCTATTCACTTTTTTAATCCCTTGTAGAGAGATGGTAAAAAGAAATGACTTACAAATATTATAGTGCAATTTTTGGGCACACCTCCCAAGGTATTAAAAGTGATAAAAAACTAGTTCCTATCTTGTTTGGGGTGGTGGTGTAGTGAGAGTTACCATAACTGTTAACATGGGCAGGAAATCAGATGTTGATTCCTCTATAACATTGTAGATATATTATTCATTAAGTAAGATCTTAAGTATACATTTATGTTAGAGATAAAGTTTAGCTTAATAAAAAACTAGTAAAAGTTATTTATAAATTTTAATTAAGTAGTTTGTATTTAATTTGTGAGTGCAGAATATATGAAAACTGTCAATAAACTATAGTAATTTGCTATCTATTTATATATTGAACAAATGATGAACATATATGTAAGATATCATGGTCTTGGCTAACTGATAAATGCTGGTTCAGTCCAAAATGCCCATCTTGGAAATCTTTTGTATTTTTCATAGGTCTTGGATGCATGTTTCAGTAATGTGTGAGGGGATAGAAGTTTGAGGTTAAATTGTAACGTGCTATATACTTTAATTGAAAAGGTGTATGTTCCTAATATATCTATAGAGTGATAGTTAGGTTCCGGACTGATGGATGATTGTGATAGGATTGAGCTAAAAATGAATGATGCACTTATAAAATAATAATAAAAAATTACAATGCATATATCATCATGCAATGATTGTACATTTCTAATAAGATATTAAAAAAATAGATAGAAACTTGTCTGTGTCTTATCTGAGAGCGATGTAGTAAAAGTTCAGATGCATTTATAAAAAAACTAATGACTTAAGAATGATCTGTAAGATTCTAAAATTATGATGACAAAATAAAAAAAAAAAATAGTCAGGCGTTGTTAGCCGAGAGGTCATCGCATCCTCCTTGCAAGCAAGTAGTTGGTTGCAGACTGTTGTGGGTTCGCATCCCGGCCGATGACATGACATATGAGAAGAAAATAAAAAAAAATAAGTTCTTCAATTTGCTCGTATGTTCATATAAATTCTATTATTGTAACATAACTTTTTTATTTGATTGCGACTTCCTAAAAAATGTTTTATGATCAATTTATGCATGTTTTTTTAGAATAATGGTTATAAAGATTATATTAAAGACACTCTAAAGAACCACATCGATTGCTTTTATTAGAAAGATATAGAAAAGATAAAATGCAATAAAAATAATAATTAAACAAACTGTTCATTTCAAAAAGCAGAATTAGCTCAGAAGAAATTAAAAGACATCATCGGACCAATACTTGTACTGTCTTTATAAAAGTTATAATTAATATTTTATTCTTAGTATTTTCTTTTTTTCTAGTCTGGAATTAGAATGTCATCAAGAATAGCTATAATGATTTGTAGATGCATACACCCACAATTTATACATTCGTATTAAAAACAATAATGTCACAAAATGTGAATATTCGGTAGCTATATTATTGCTATTAGATCTAACACTTTAATTTTTATTAAAATATTAGGATTATTAATGTAATTTATTTGCCTGACTTGTCTACGATTTTAGATTCCAATCCAGAATGGACTTGCAAATATTTTCAGCTTGAAAACTTTATATTGTTAAGTTCAAAAATTTTTTTCGCAGTTCACCTTTCAGTCTTTAAAAGATAATTAGATAATGATCAGTAAATGAATAATTATTCTCAACTCGCAAGTAAAAAAAAAAATACTGTATAGTCAATTTATGTGGTTCAGAAACAATATGATTCTGTATTGTAACAAATCTCACTTCTGAAGAATAATTAGCAAATGTAAAAAATATTAATAAACTATTGTAATTAAATATTTATATAGTTTAATTATTATTATATTATTTAGGCAATCCTGCTTGTGAACAGCCGGCAGACTCGGGACCCTGCGAAGCGATTATTTTAAGATTCTTTTTTAACAAAGTTACCGGAAAATGCGAAGAATTTAATTTCGGAGGTTGTAAAGGAAATAATAACCGGTTCGAAAGCGTAAAAGATTGCGAGGCAGCCTGCAGTAAGGGTTAATATGATTTTATGATTTCAAATAATATCTTATTTTTGCATTTATTTATTTATTTTTTGATTATTTTCTAATTAAAATTTAAGTTGTTATTACCTGTCACGACTTTTATTCATGCAAGAAGTCAATTTTGTGAAACATTTAAAGAGAATTTTCTCCTTACATAATTTAATCTTTTAATAATTTTTATAATTTAATTTTTTAAAGAATTTAATTCATTTTCAGCAGTTTGATTTTTTAAAAATCATTTAATGAATATACTTCCAAATTTAAGATGCTTACAAAATTATGCTAAGAAATTGACAAACAATGGCAAGTGACCGCTGATGATAGTCAAATATTAATTTATTATAGTACTATTGCTTGCGTATCCAAACCCGCCTTGTAAAAACAATTACATACAAGTCATTTATATTTTAAAATTAATTTCTGTGTTTTCATTCTTTGATAGTTAATTTTAGTCAAAGGGTTCATTATGTAAGCTGTCTACTTAAAAACAACAAATATTAATTGCATGTAAAGATCATAATCATCGTTATTTTCAGCTGTTATCGACACACAGAATAAAGATCTTTCCACTTTGTTCAATCAGTAGATTCTCTCTTAATATATGCCAGTAAACTTTCTCATTTCATTGATCCATCTCATATGTGGTCTATTTTTAGATATTTTAAATCTTTGGTAACTTGCTTAAGACTTCAATTATCCATATATTACTATGTCTTCTAAAAATATGTCCAGCCCAGCTTCACTTCAGTTTCATAATTCCTTCAGGAATGAAAATTATACTATTTTATTCTCTCATCTAAATATTTGGCTTTTAATTCCACCTCGTTATTTCCAACATACATATCTTCATACTTTATTGACTGAGATTAAGTCTCTATATTGTTCTTCTGTTAAGCATATAAGTCTCAGATTTATAATTAAGAATATATGAAACAAATCTATTAAAAAGTTTCTAAACACATTGAATTATTTTCTTTTAATATTGATATTTTTATCAAAAATACTCCATCCACGTTTAATTCTATGATTAATTTCATCCATTATATTTCCATGAATATTAATAATATGATCACAGTATTGGCAATCGTTCATTTACTTTTAATTATTGATTATCAAACTTTTTTTTAACTTTCATCTGATAACTCTTGAAATATTTCCTGAAGTTTTAAAACATTATAAAAAAAACGATTATATCATCTACAAAATAGATAACTGAAATAATTTCTATATATTTTTTATTTCCTTAGCTTTCCATTTTAATTCACAAAATACTTATTGAAAAACTGCTGTAAAAAGGCTTGAAGAGGCAAAATCATTCTATTGACTATCCTTGATAATGATTAATCTTCTTAGTGCCTCCATGTAATTTAATCACTATTGTTACAATCAGATAAATACTCTTTAGAATATTTAATATTTTGCTCTATTAATCATTGTTGAAACGGTTACAAAATCAAATGACTTTTCATAATCTATAAATAATCTAAAGTATTATGGTAACTCATATATTTATTATTTCTTTCAATAATTTCTCTCATTACTTAAATGTGATTCATAATGCCAAAACGACTTTTAAATCTAGCTTGTTCTTTTGGTTGCTTTGTAAAGATAGGTTCTTATATATCGGTAAAGAAATAATAAGCATAGGATTTAAAAATATGAGATGGGAACTATGATATAATGCAGTTATATAAAAACTACAACCACACTTAACATGATGATAATCATATATAAAGATAAGTTCTAATATATCATCAATTTATAAGTAATGTAGGATTGAGGCATGTGGGGAAATAGAGACTTATATTACTTAAGTAAAAGTAATATTTTATTCTGATGGTATACTACTATAACCATAAAGCCAGTTAACATGGAAAGTAATATTTATGGTATCTCAAAAGAGGAACAGCTATTGTTTATCAATATTGTACTTTGGAATACATAAAATTGTCCCTACTAATGAAAAGAAAAAGTTAAATAGCACAAAACTTAACCTGAGAATTATGCCCACTTGAGTTTTATGTTAAGTACAAAAAAAATCATGAAAGAAAATATTATATTATAATCCACATTTCTATACATTCATGTATTGCTCTCTTTCAAAAATATGAAAAAAAATGGTACTGTTTTAGACTGCACTCATTGCTATTTTAATATTCTAAGGACTACCCAAAACCACCACTGACACATCCAAGTGATAAATGACATTGAATAATCCGCATGGGGTTGCTTGGATATGTCAGGAGTGATTTTGGGTGGTCTTTAGTATTAAAAATGGCAGTGATGGCAGTCAATAAAACGAAACTACAATATAAATATATAATCTTGATTATATTTTCTTTGAAGTTCTAATGCAAACCAAATTAAATGATTAGTAGAAAAGGGAGATCATAGTTAATATCAAGTATTTATTTTTGCTAATATTGATTGCATTATTTTATTTTATAGTTTATCTGAGAAATATACTTTTCACAGTCTTTCTTTCATCTTATATTTGATATTTTGTTAACACAAACTTTTCCAACTTACAATTCCAAATCGTGCTGTATATCTGAAGGCTACTTTAATGTGAGGATGATAAATAAGTGTAGTTATGAATCCAGATTGATCTCTGAATGATTATTCTGTTTTGCATAACATTCATAAACTAGAAATGGTTGTGGGATGCATGATATTTGCTCACATCCTTCTTATCATTATTTGTGATAGTAAATAAACAATAAATAATACTTCGACTATTACATAAAAGTAATACTCATCTTTGTTTGATTATCCTGACTTGTATGGTGCTTAAAAATTATAAATTGCTTAAGGTTGAAAAAAAACGACTCAAAATTTTAAGTATATATTATATTGATGAATAATCATCCTTTCATTTATAGTAATAGAAAATCATATAACATTATATACTAGCAAAATAATAAATTTATACTAAAATTCTTTATTAACAAATAGAACTTCGCAAGTGAAAAATCCATTAAAAACAAAACACACGCACATATAAAACAGAAATGCCTTTCTCATAATTCATTTCAGAAACAATATTATCTTTAATATCAAAGACAATTTTTTTTTTTCAGTGATGAAAGCTTTTATTCATCAAAAAGACAAAATATACAACAGTGAAAAAAGGTTTACAAAGAGATGAATATAGAAATTAAAAAATGACAAATTGCAATTAAACAATATTGTACTGTTCTGCTAATCCACGAGGTGATTAACTGTAGACAGTAATCCAATGTTACAATTCAGGATGATTTATCAATTCTATCATTCAAATATGAATGACATCCAAAAGTCCATTTCATGTTCCAGGAAGCAACTGTAAATATATATAGTGTAATACAAAAATTAAAATGATTGATTGAATTTTTATTAAAGTATTTTGCTGCTTTTATCCATGACATGGTTTACCGTTGGAAATAATCACATACTACAATTAGAGATAATTTATACAGTCTAGAATTCATAATTGAAAAGCCCTTTGAAAGAAAAAAAATACTTGGAGAAGAAAAACTATTCAGGTTGACAACTCCGATAAAACAGCATTTAATAACTCTATAATTGTTTATTTGTGAATGAGAAATCCAAAACAAACACCAAAATCCAGAGACTCTAATATATATACAAAGAAATACACACTTATACAACATGCTATACAATCCTCAATTCATAGATCAGCTAGGCAATCGTTAATTTATATAGCTAATATAGAAACAAAGGCAAATTGCAATAATAAAAAATATATAGTGTAATATCGAAGATAAAATAACTGATTGAATTTTGAAGATATTCTTTTGCTATCTTTATCCATGAAAGGTTTAACCGTCGATAATAATCACAATCTACAACCAGAGATGATTTATAAAGTTTAGAATTCGGAATTGAAATGCTTTTTGAAAGAAAACTCCTAGTTTATTTAAGTAAAATCTCTGATTTACAATCAGAGCGCTAAAATAATCATAAATAACGTCATTTCTTTTCGATGAATGAGACATTCAGCAATAGTAACGATCCCCACAGCACCCTCATCCCAGTCCCCACACCCTTTAGAGATGAAAATTGGACACCCAGGGACCCACCGAACAGCCAGACACTCTCATTCAGCCAGCAAAACCGAGTAAAACACCGTTTTCCCTCAAAATTAAAAACTCTCTGAAAATTGTTTTTTTTTTTGTTTCAATGGCTGACAAACAACTTTCATGGCATTTTAAAGAAAAGTTGAAAATGTTCTTGCTTGTGATCAGTTGATGACATACTTTGTATCCCAAAGGAGAGCTAAGAAGCTACTCTTTAAAATAGGATTACTTTCTGAGAAATATAACTCCCTAAACTAGGGAAAAGGGAACTAAATTGGGGAGCCAGAAACAGAGTAAACTGGAGTCCTTGGTTCCCTCTAGTGGACTAATATCAAAGACAATTTTTATAAGATTGATGACCTTAAGTGTTTTCCCTTTTTAAAAGGAAATTCTGATGATATATTTTATTGAATCTAAGGCTATCAATGTTATAAAAACTTCTTTTGATATTAAAAGTGAATGGTTTCTGAAATTAATTGTGCGAAAGTAATTTTTGTTACTTATAAATGCATATGCTTTGTTTTTAATCAATTTTTATTTGAGGGAAAATCTACTTGTTATTAAAAGAAAGAATGGCCATGAGAAAATTATACTGTTCTTATTTTGCTAGTATTTAATGTTATACGATTTTCGATTTATTTATTATTATTAGTATAATACAGGGAATTTGAACACTGACTTTCAAGCTTCCTTTAGCCATTCACTCTATATAAAATAGAATGTATGGCTGAAGAGAGTTTAAAAGTCTGTGTTCAAATCCCCTATATTACATCTAGACTCCAGGTATATAAAATTTACTTGCATTTATATTACAGTACAGTGTTAGATAGTATTTTTTTTTTTATATATATATATATATATATATATATATATATATATATATATATATATATATATATATATATATATATATATATATTAAATGTAGCATTAAACAAAAAGTATTACCACTTAATATACATACATTCAATATTAAATAAAAATTATTATTATTATTTTAGAAATTGCAAGCACTTCAGAGCCACAAACAACTGTCCAAACATCTAATCCTCCAACTCTACCTAATACTCCAGTTATAGTATCAGTTACAAATATTCCAACAACTGCACCAATTGAATCACTCACAACTCTTTCAACTATTGGTACTCCTATCACTGAGACAACATTACCTATTGAAGTACCTACAACACTTTCATCAACAACTCAACCACCTACTTTACCTGCTGAGATTTCTATATCAACAGCAACACCTTCTGACCAAACTACTTTGATTACTGAGTTATCTGGAACATCATCACCATCTTCAAATCCAACTACTCTAACTACAGATTCACTGCCAAGTAAAATACCTGTTACATATCCAGATGTTACACCACCAACATCTGTTATAACAACATTGATAACTCCTTATATTTCTTCAAATTTACCAAATAGTTATGATAATATTCCTATTGTTCACATCCCAATGTCACATGAAATCAATAATGACACTGTACTCAATAATCCATATGATAATTTACCACCAAAAACTTTAATGAAGCCAGTCACTTTGGCACCTCCCACTCATGCATATAATATATATGCATTACCTAGACCACCCTTTTTTACACCTCAAGATTATAGTTATATTCCTCTTGTAATTGTACCATTACCAGAGCATCCTGATAGATCAAAATTTCCACCAGTAATAATTCCTTATGGTGATAGAATCCCAGTGCTAATTTCATCTTCACCTATACCTTTCACAATTGCCTCAAAACAATCACTATATTCAGAACAAACAAAGATACCATTTTCAAAGTTTGCTACTCCGTATTTCCCAAGAGTACCAGACAATTATGGTTATATTCCCATTGTTAATATTCCGATGCCTTTCAATGTGGAGAACAAATCATATGAAAATTCTTACAGTGAGAGAATAAGTCAAACAAATATATTATGTTTATTGCCTCTGGATATAGGTGAAGGCAATGCTTATGAGATAAGATATTATTTCAATGCAAATTCAAAAATGTGTCAGATATTTATTTACAAAGGTATTAAAGGAAATGGTAACAATTTTAAAACTAGAAATGAATGTAAACAAACTTGTCAATAAAATAAGTGATATGTGTAATAAAGCACATAATACATAATACTTTGGAAGACTTTTAGACTGTACTAAAAGTAAGACTTTCTAATTTCAAGACCAATTTAATAGGTGAATAAAAAAAAAAATTTCCATCCACACACACACACACACAGATATATATATATATATATATCGAAACTTAAATATATTCCAAATAACGGTAAGCAACTTATAATGTAATATAAATAAAAACTCATAGAGAAATATTTTTCAATTACATTCATAATCATTATCAACTCAACTTTCAAAATGGAATCATCTATTAGCAACCGGAAACATATGTCGATTTAAATATCCTACAATTCATTAATCCTAACATTTCCTGACTGTCTATTTATTATCATATTTGTATACCTACTAATTAAAACTGCCTCTTTAATTTTTCTTTTTTCATTATCTCTTTCTTGACCTAAATTTTTTTTATCCTTTTTTATATCAAAATCAAATTTAAAATCATGATCATATAAAAAAGATAAAAATTTTAGGTCAAGAAAGAGATAACGAAAAAAGAAAAATTAAAGAAGCAGTTTTTATTAGTAGGTATAAAAATACGATAATAAATAGACAGTCAGCAAATGTTAGGATTAATGAATTGTGGGATATTTAAATCAACATGTGTTTCCTGTTGGTAATAGATGATTCCATTTTGAAAGTTGAGTTGATAATGTTTATGAATATAATAAAAAATATTTCTCTATGAGTTTTATTTATATTATAAGTTGTTTACTGTGATTTGGAATATATTTAAGTTTCGTTATTGTATTATTAATATTAGCAGGCATTTTATTTTGTTATATATATATAACTATCTTAAAATTGAATCTCAATATAAAAGCATAATTGTGAAATATATTTAATACCATTCAAATTCAATTTCATAACTCAATTGTATATTTATATAGAGAATTACTAAATTCTATTAACAATAAAAGTAGTACAATACAAATATTATGAACATTATTTAATTAAGTACTATAATCTCAGATAATCCTTAATTATTTTCTTATTTTTCATTAAAAATACTCTTTTTTTAAAAATTTGCTTTTAGAATCTTTTTCTTTATCTTTATACTTTTTTGCAATATATTTAATATAAGTAAAAATCATTTTTTTTTAAGAATGGGAAAAAATATAAATATTTTCTTTCAATTAAATACATCATTTTAAACTTATTAAAATTTTAATCACATTCTGTAAATTTTTGGTTTTTTTTTTTTTGGAATTCATATTAGTTTTTTTTATCTTCCAACTTTTAAACCTATGAAACAAAATCTGTTTTTTTATTTGCTTCAATTTTAATGTTGCAGAAAATAATCTTTAAATAGACTATTAATAAAATACTATCTCTTCTCTCAACTCTCGGATTTACTAGATTTTCCATAGGCCATTCTGCTTCAGGTGGAGTCGGTATTCTTCTCAGGAAGTTAACACCACCAAACAGTTTTAGCATTCTATTCCTAGATGCCAATATTATTATCATAGAAATAGACTATTGGGGTTATCCGATCATCATAGCTTATATATATACAGCCAAAGACACCTCTCAATATCTAAAAATAATCCACATCCTAAATGCCATCAACGCTAACAGAGCCTCCCCTACTATTCTTCTGGGAGACTTTAACACCACATACAATGACTTCAACAAGAGATTTTTGCATCTAATAAATCGCAGATTAATGTGTGGAGAGGGCTTCTTCCCTCCTGAAGCCTACTCTTTCTATACTAAAACTAAAAAGTCCCTGATTGATTTGGTTTACTACACCCCAGACCTCCATTTCAACCTTGATGCAGCCTTGGCCCCTGTTGCTTTCTCTGATCATATGGCTCTAATCTTACAACTTACACCTATTTCAATCCCTGCACCTATTGATGGACCTGGTAAAACCATGCACATGATCACCCAATCAAATATGACCGAAGCGATAGTATCTGAGGCATACATTCTTTTCCAGAAAATAAACATCCTTTCCTTCCTGCTGAGGAGGGCTGGTTTTCTTTCATTGGAATACTACAATCCATATTAAATCACCACGCCAGGAAAATCAAAGGACCTAATGGCCTTCTAAATGATCTAACAGACATTAATATACAACTTCAAGCTTTACAGAAAAATTTCACAAATACAGAAAAAATCATCTTCCTTAAAAATCTCTACAAAATCAAGCAAAAGTCCCATGCAGAATATATATCCATCAGAAGAGCCAAATGTTTCTTAGCACAACAACACTGCTGGATGAGAGACTACCTTAGATGGGCACTGGGGTACAATAAAAAACAAATCACTCCCTTATCCATTAATTCTAATGGAACCAATCTCGTTGGCTTTCCAATGATGCAGCACATCAGCAAACAATTCTGCCAATTAATGCAAAAAGATGGAGCTCCTCCTATAAACATCTGGTTGGATGCTGGTGACCCCGGCGAACATGGCATCACAGAAATCCAAATCAAAAAGAAGATAACATCTCTCCCTGACGGCGTTCATCCTGGCCTTCATGGCATCCCAAATTTCCTTCTCAAACACCTCAGTCAATTCACTGTGCCAATTATTAAAAAAATGATTGATCACCTAGCCTCTGGCAACAGAAACATAACATATCTTTACCCAGTGGCACTCGTGCCTTTTATTAAAAAAGCAAAACCACTAAATGACATTAACAATATCCGGCCAATTTCCATGACCCCATTGCTTATCAAGATAATTGAGCCAGTCATTAAAGATCAAATCCAAACTCAAATCCTTAGCCATATCTCGTCAAACCAATACGGAAAAAAGGGATCATCAACCTCGCATGCTATGTCCAATGTAACTGCACTATTCAATTACATCAGAGGACATTGTAAATCAAAACCTATTCCTGTCCAGCTGGATGTTGCAGCAGCATTTGATTCAGTCCAGATAAATATTCTCCTGGATATTCTGTTGGAATGCGACATTCCAGCTGGGATTGTTCAGATGATCAGCAATCTGCTCAACAACAGAGAGATTTTTCTCTCTCTTGATGGCAAGATCACACCAGGCTTCAAGCCATACAAGTCGATCCCTCAAGGATCTCCACTCAGTGCCCTTTTCTTCACAGCATACATCAACCCTCTTCTGATGGATATAGAAAAAAACCTCCCTGGAATTTTCCTTCCCTCTCTCAATAAAAACTTCAATGTATTTGCATATATAGATGACAACATGGTTGTTCTTCCCACCATTAAATACCTTCCCCATCTCATGAACATCTTAAACAGAAATACAGCAAAACTTGGCCTATAAATAAACTTTAACAAATCTTCCATCTGGAAGATTATGTCTGGTAAACAAATCAACTCTCCCTTTTCTGCAAAACCCCAAAGATACCTAGGTTTCCCAATCTTCAAAACTCCAACTGCAATGGCAAGAGAGATTCAAGATTCAATCCTCCATTCAACTGAAGCCATCACCACGTCACTCTCTAGAGTATACCTTTCATTATATGGAAAGGTTGGCCTCCTCAACATGATCATAATGCCAAAAATCTCATATTATCTTCCATTCGTAAAAATGTCTAAACAGTTTCAAAATAAAATCAACCGATTATGTACCAAACTTCTCTGGAGAGGAAGGACAGTTGCTATTAGCTTATGAGGCATCCAATGACCATGCAGGTTCAATGGACTGTCATTCCACTCACTACAAGCAATCATTTTACAGAAAACCCACAACACTCTACATAATCTGATCCTCTCCTGTGGATACTCCAACATTATTAAAAAAATTACACCGACAGATCGTCCTCTGCCCTCTGCCAGTTCATGGATAGCCTCCCTAATAGATCACCTACAACTTTATAACCCAATAATGCCATTTAACCTTAAAAAATCACCTTATGGGAAGCATACAATATAATCAACTATAATCAACAACCCATTAAAACCAGCCTAAAAGTAACCAACCAAAGACTCATTACACACTTCAAAAGATGGAGTCTGGAACCCAAATTCCTTGACTTCATCATTAAAATAAATCTTAATACGCTTCCCACAAATTGGTTCCTTCATCACCGAAGAGGTTTTACCAGCATTGACCCTATATGTAGTCTGTGTGCTCGTGAAGATGAAACCATAGACCATATTATACACAGGTGCCCAAGACTTAAAACACTGAAAGATATAATTATAATCAATTCCAACATAAGACCTGATATGATTTTCTCACTTGAAAATGCCATTCATAATGGGTTTTTTTCAATAATAAGGCTTTCTACCTTTGTCCTTTATTCCATATGGATAGTGAGATGCAAAACTCTCATGGAATTACCCCTGCCACAAATCATACCATTGGTTTATCAAACGCTCAAAAAAATCAAGAAAAGTGACCAGCTACTGGCCTCCAGTAAAGTCTTTGATGACACCTGGTCTTTAACTGCTCTTTCCTTTTCCTGATTATCAACTCCCACCTACCCAGCATTATAGAATAGGAAATTCTAAAAGAAAATATTCATGTTTATATAAAAAATGCTTATTCCATTAAACAAGTTCTTAGAATCTCTTCACTATACCTAACCACATAAGAGTATAACAATTGTACTCTCATAACAAAATCTAGCCAGATGACAAATAGAACATTATACAATCATATTATTGTACAATTTATTCATTTATCTATCCTTTATTAGTATGTAATCACTATTTATTGTTAATAAAATGTTTGTTGAAATGAAATAGACTATTAAAGATAAAACAATTTTAGCATTCATTCTAGAAGATGAGGGAAGAAACATTATTTACCAACGCTTTTAGATATCCATTTCCTGAACAATAATTGGATAATTATCTATATTGGCTATAGAATAGTTATATCAGGGATAGGAAATATTTTCTCTGCCAAGGGCCATTTGAATATTTATAATATCTTTCCTGGGCCATACAAAAATTTTCAAGTTAATAGTTAGGTCTGCTATACTTATCAAAAAATTAAATTTACCCCTAATCATTAAGAATGGGTGGTTCTTTTCTCACGTACTGGAGGAGCCACCAGGTGATGCTGCAGAAACACCAAGACGCCCACAATTGATAATTTTTTTTTTAATATTCGCTAAAAATCGCTTAATTTTAGATATGGTAGACTTCCCCTGCCACATGAGACAAATCGGTCAAAATCACTAAAATTGAAATGTAAAAAAAAAAAAATCGCTAAAAATCACTTAATTTTAGAAATGGTAGATCCCCCTGCCGCACTAGACAAATCGGTCAAAATCGCTGAAATTAAATGTATAATTAAAAAAAAACTATAATAAAAACCTACAAAATTAAACAAAAACATACTAAATGTCAAAGTGATTTAAAAAAGAATCACTCTCCAGTTATATAACTAACAGATAATAATTCAAACCTCATAGTAACCTGTAATAGCGTATTAGTTTATATCAAAAATTATTGGAAATAAAAAATCGCACATTTATAAAATCAATAAAACAGAAATAAAGTAATCAGAATAGAAAATTGAAATTTAAAACAAAAGTTGATTATAACATCTGAGGCGAATAATGTTATAAATCTCCCTCCCCTCCCGCATGAAGGGTTCAATGAAAAATAAGTAAAGTGCAAATTATGAATGCTATTTTTAAAATCCTATGAAATAAATGAGAAAAAAATATATACTAAAAGCCTACAACATTAAACAAAAACATACTAAATCTCAAAGTGATTTAAAAAAGAATCACCCTTCAGTTATCTAACTAACAGATAATAATTCAAACCTCATAGTAACCTGTAATAGCATATTAGTTTATATCAAAAATTATTGCAAATAAAAAATCGCACATTTATAAAATCAATA
Organism: Epiperipatus broadwayi; assembly: GCA_028023455.1. Taxonomy (NCBI): domain Eukaryota; kingdom Metazoa; phylum Onychophora; class Udeonychophora; order Euonychophora; family Peripatidae; genus Epiperipatus; species Epiperipatus broadwayi. The sequence continues at coordinate 27,562 of JAQFVV010014234.1, forward strand.
AAACAGAAATAAAGTAATCAGAATAGAAAATTGAAATTTAAAACAAAAGTTGATTATAACATCTGAGGCGAATAATGTTTATAAATCCCCCTCCCCTCCTGCATGAAGGGTTCAATGAAAAATAAGTAAAGTGCAAATTATGAATGCTATTTTTAAAATCCTATGAAATAAATGAGAAAAAAATATATAATAAAAGCCACACCACAATTGTAATATCAACAATAATTGATCATTTCTTAATTAAAGAATAATTATAATGACAATAATAATCTCAGGGTTTTTTTGTTTAATTTAGGAAAATACTCGACAGTATTGTGCCGTCGCATATGACTGGCATTTTGGTCAGCTATAAATGTGTCTTCATATCTCATAGCAACTACTATATTAATTAAAGAGGTGATAATTATACTCAATAATGACATACAATTTTGAATAATACAGCCCTTTTATCCAGAATCTCAGCCAGAATAATAAAAAGACAAGGGTACTTTTTGTGTCCTTCCATCATCCATGACAATGCAATAAATGAACTAAGACTCATTACTTAGACAATTTAACTAAAATGTAAATGTAATAATGTGCAATCAGAGTTAATGACTTGGGAATAAATTCATTTTTACACTTATAAAATGTTCAGTCTGAAGTTTGCAATTCCACAAATAATTCTCATTAAAATAAAATGAAATGAAATCTTCTGATCTGCTTAAATTTGTCTATCTGGTATATTAAGTTTTTGAAAGTTTGAAATGATTTCGGTCTCAAGAAAGGTTTTGAAAATATTGTGCAAACTCACTTATATTTAGCATTCAAAAAAAAAAGAATCTACAACAAATATTGACAATACTATAATTTATTACTATCACAAAAAAAATATATACAAATTTATTAAATAATCTCACACTGATACAAAACATAAACCAACATTAATTTGTCTATTGTTTAGGTATAGATTAAAATTACAACTTCACCTGTTTGCAATCATGCGAATTGACTAACTACAAAGTACATCTCATTTCCCAATACATTACTTTATAAGTTTGGTAAACTTTCTATAAGCTTTTACTTAAAGTTATTGACTAACTATTTTTGTTTTTAAAAGATTAATACATTCCTATGAAATACGCAAAATACTAAATTTATTTCTAATACATTTGATTAAGTTATAATTTTTAATTGGACAACCTATTCTAATTATGGGCCAGTTATCAGAAGTCGCACTTACCATCTTACATTTAACTTAATGCCAACTTAAGTTACAATACATATTTTATTCATAAGTGTAATTTAAACTATGAATATTACTTAGTTATTAACTAACATTAAACATGGTGTTTGAATATTCCTCCAGCAAATAAGTGTTTGAAATTACGCAATTTTAACTTACTTTCTCCATTGATTTGCTTGTCAACTACTAGCAAGATTCAGCAGCACAATACAGATATTGATCTCAGTTACTAACGCACTATTGATACTAAAGTGCACCTTGAGGAACTAACACCTCCAACATAACCTTTATCCTTGCCCTAACTTTTAAAACAAAGCACAATAATCAACACCTTCCATGGTGGAACTATCTTTACATTCACATGAGGAATGCAGAATAACAATGACTGTCTGCAGAGTAAACTACTACACTGAAGTATTTTGGTGGTTTCTAGCCTCTTACTCAGGCATAAAACGAACACACACCAAGTATAATCCACTCCCAGGATTTAAACAAATTAAGCATCCTAAATGCTATATAAACTCTTGATCGTTCTATTCATGAGAATCGATCACACGGGCTATGAAACATACCCTAACATTATATTTAAACTATTCTTCTCATGGAAAATAAAGCTTTTGGGGAGATCATTTTCATCCCACAAAATAAATACATTATAAGTATTACCTATGCTGATATTAAGCATATACCAATGCTATATTTAGGCAAGATAAGAAAATACACTAATCATAATAAACCTATGTTACAATGTATATTTTGATCAATATCTGAAACCAATGGACATGACAGGAGAAAAGAATAATAATTTTAATTTTAATGAAGGATTATTCAAAAAGTAATTGGTAGCATGCTATCTTAAACCAAATAAAGTGGATGCGTTATTAAAGAATAACTGGGACTAAATTCCTTAATTAATATAGTATAAATTCGGTTCTAACTTTAAACAAGAAATATCTTGTTATAGCATTTTTTTTTTCAGTTACTTCTGATAATTTTCAATATTTATTTTACCCATTAAATATCTAAAATATTTTTCTTTTACTACCTAACATACAAAGTTTATATCTACAATTGCATGTAATAATATAAAACATATGGTAAAAGTTCACTATAATGGTCTATGGTTGTTTGCCCTCTATTGTTTAAAATTTAAACTAAATTGCTTGAGAATCTGACATGTATGTTATTATATTACAAATAAATTAAAATTTAATCAAATGTAAAAGATAATAATAAAAAAAAAACCTTTTGAATGTTGGATTAATTACACGACATTAATTAAAATAATTACTTTTAATTTCTTTGAAAGTTAAGATTTTAAACTGTCTACAACTTAAGAATTTAAAATAAAAAAATATATGCTACTGTCTTACAATTACATGAAAATTTATTCAAATGTAAAAGATAATAAAAAAAAACATTTACCTTTCTAAATATAATTACGTCCTATACAGACTAGGAAGTTGGAGAAAAAAGCGGTATTGCTGTATCTACTCCGGAGGGCAAATTTGTTCAGGTACGATGAAAACAAAGCTCTGCTAGTGCCACATTGGAATTTCAGCTTACGCTTTGCTCTCATCTACATGTTTTCAATATTCTGGGTGTGTATGTCTCGCTCTTCGGGATCCACGAAGTTTTCCTGATGGACGACAACCGAATGCAAATACACACCATTGTTGAAACTGCTGATGTTATTGTACACAGCCCAGCCATCTGAAAAAATGTGCGTACCTGGTAAAATGAACCACTGTATCAGGCCCTCCAGTGTATCAGCCATCCTGTCTGTCACTTCTATCAAGAAGCACTTTCTTGATGCTCTCTCTATGCGGCCAAACACCCAATGACCTGTCCGTATAGCCCCCCTGTGATATTTTTGGTGGAAATAGTAGGTTTCGTCTATTTCGACGATTAATGGCTCCCCATTGTCATCAAATCCACCGAGAACTGTCAGATTTGTGTCAAAATATTTGGCACATTCCTCCTGGCAAAAATTCGCCCAGTCAATGATAATTTTTTTGCTCACGCCGGTCTCATGCACAATGTGTTGTTAGGGCATATTACATGCCCCAAAATACATGATGCTTGTAATTGTTCCCAGAGGCAGATGACTTCGTAAAAAGACCCCTTTCTGATTGAGATGCGATGGTGGCATATTCTGCACTGCCATCTACACCCATCTAAGCCTGTAGAATACTTCACCAGCGCACACCGAACACCGCACTGTTGGCATAAGGCGTAGTTCTTCAGAAGGAGTCTTCGTGCAAGCCATTTGATGGCCAATTCCGTAGTTTGTATGATGTCCCATAACTGGCGCATATTCCATTCTTCTGCCAGAATAGCAGCAATGCTTAAAATTTCACTATCAGGTACTAAGCATGTAGCAGACATCTTTTGTAACTATAAAACTGTACACGTATGTGTGTAATTCGTGCCGTTGAACACATGTGTCTTTTTTTTTGCAACATGTGCTATAAATGTAGTTATTTTAAATTCTTAAGTTGTAGACAGTGTACGCACATTATTTCAGATGGCTGGGCTGCGTACAATAACATCAGCAGTCTCAACAATGGTGTGTATTTGCATTCAGTTGTCATCCATCAGGAAAACTTCATGGATCCTGAAGAGCGAGACATACACACCCAGAATATTGAAAACATGTGGATAAGAGCAAAGCGTAAGCTGAAATTCCAATGTGGCACTAGCAGAGCTTTGTTTTCATTGTACCTGCACGAATTTGCCCTCCGGAGTAGATACAGCAATACCGCCTATTTCTCCAACTTCCTAGTCTGTATAGGACGTAATTATATTTAAAAAGGTAAATTTTTTTTTATTATCTTTTACATTTGAATAAATTTTCATGTAATTGTAAGACAGTAGCATATATTTTTTTATTTTAAATTCTTAAGTTGTAGACAGTTTAAAATCTTAACTTTCAAAGAAATTAAAAGTAATTATTTTAATTAATGTCGTGTAATTAATCCAACATTCAAAAGGTTTTTATTATTATTATTATCTTTTACATTTGATTAAATTTTAATTTATTTGTAATATAATAACATACATGTCAGATTCTCAAGCAATTTAGTTTAAATTTTAAGCAATAGAGGGCAAACAACCATAGACCGTTATAGTGAACTTTTACCAAACATATTTTATAGATTTTTCTTCGTATTAAATATAAACTTAACCCAGAATAATTATAGTAAGACATACCTTTGTCATTACAAGATCATTAAAATGTTACTTGACCAATACAGATTTTAACCTATGTTGATATAAAAAAAAAATAACATATAATTTTACCAATTAGTTTTTAAAAAAAAAATCATTAATTAACAAATGCCTATTATCTCATTAGCAAAATATTTTTCTGTGAGTGGTTTGTCCAGATGAAGAGTTTCATCCAGTCTCATTAGAAGCATTTTAAAGTAATAAACGCATTTTTTTTCTTTAATGAAAATTTTTCTTTTATTTAGTGCTTCTAATAAATCAGGTAAAGAAAAAATATAGCAGAACCGAAGATTAATTCTCACTTGAATTAAACTACTAAAATTTTGGGATCCAAGAGAAAAAAAAACAAATATTCTAACATAGATGAATTTTTACCATAGACGATAAGCATACACATTTTTTTTTTTTTTATTGACTACACGTATAATTATTAGCTAGCTTACTTTTGGATGAAAATGCGCACTTTTCCGAGAGATTATTATGATAACTGCAGTCGATTTACATCGTATATGACATTTTAATAATTCCAACTGGTGTATAATACAATATATCATTTAATTTTATTATTAAGTCACTAAGAGATTTGGTTTTCGTTCATACTCTAAGAATTTTAATTTCTAATAGTAACTTCCCCGTAAGAATGCACGTATATAATTTTTTCTTATATTTACTTCAAGAAAGTTTTTTTATTTAAAAAAAATATGCAGGTGTATAGTTTAGTATTATGATGATTATTAATTATTATTATTATTATTTTTAGACAATTCTTGGTGAATAAAAACATATTTTAATGTATATAATGGCATTATTTGTAAAGGCAGACGAGATACTTAGAAATAGCGCTAAAAAATGTGTCAAGTTCATCTTCCTTTGCTTCTTAATATTTCTTTCAATTATTATTTTTTTTTTATACCAAGAAAATATAAATAAGTGATATAAAGTTACTACATAATTATTTCCCACTTGGAAATAATTTGTTTTCCCTAATTTAGACACAATAAGTTTCTTCCTGATTCTTTTAGTTAATTCTCTCATTTTAACTTTGTTGAAAACTTTAACTTTCCCATGAAGCAATAAATTTTTAAATGTAAAAAGTTTTTAAATAGATAGATGGCAAAGAACAAGATATCTTACTTAAAAGGTTCAGCAAAGCATTATATGATTAGAGTTTTCCTTTGATTATACATTTATTTCTGCAAAATTAAAACAAAAGTTGCGTTACTAAATTTCAGCACTGTTCTCCTTGAAAACTGATGGCAGAAGATTTTTAAAAATGATTTTGATTATGAAATTGGTCAATCTTTTGGAACTTTAGCGACCTTTTCCAGAAAAAAAAAATAATCATTTGATTATAACACAAACAAAAGAAAGGAAAAACTTATTACAATCATATAGTTTTCAGTATTATTTAAATGGATTACAAAGTAATTTGACAATGAAAATAATAAATACATTTAATTAACAATAATTATCAGTCATTTATAATTCTTTATAAATTATTTTCTACAAATGGATTTACCAGAAGTTACTGTTCTTTATGATAAGACATTTATCTTTTCTTTTCTTCTCTACCCATCCAAAATCAACTACTGTTTATGATATTTGTTTTATATTATATTAATTTGCTCTAATTAATAATATCTTAATTAAATTATTCATGTTCTTTTAAAAACATGATATTGCATTACTAAATCTATTAGTTATTCACCCAAACCATGCCTAGGTGAGTGAATAGCACACTTTATTAACCAATTATTACTATTGTTATTTTATCTTTTTACTTTTCTTAAGGAATAGCATTGATTTCTTGCAGAAATAATGCCAAATAAAACCAAGTGCCAAAAGCACTGGGTTACAATATATATATATATATATATATATATATATATATATATATATATATATATATATATATATATATAATTTTTTTACTGTCCATACTAGTTCTCTATCTCTCCAACTCCCTAGTCTTTATTAATGCATCTATTCTTCTATCATATTCTTTATCACTATAACACTCAATAATCCTCCTAATACAATCATCCCACCTTTTGTACAAGTATACTGACATAAACACTTTATCCAAACCATCTGCATACCACATTACTTTTCTCACCCATCTTGTTGCCTGCTCTTTACTCATAACCCAATTAAATACTATTTTGGCAATTCTTTTATTATCCATAAATTGCAATCTACTGAACATTTTCATTTTGCTTTTTGTGTCTCTCATATAAAAACTTGACCATCCTATTTCTCCTTGAATTACCTTCTTTGCTGTCCACACATATGGATTTAATGCATGTCTTCCTACTTTCCTTTGTCCTTTTTCTAAGTAATCTAATACCTGTTTACTAACACATGATGCATTGCTGCCATATGTTAAACCTGCTATTGTGACTCTCTTCCACACAATTCTAGCTACATCATATTTATTATATGAAAACACTGTTACCTTCTTTATTAATCCCTTTCTTTTCTTTGCTTCATTTATCAATTTTTTCTCCCATTCATCCAAGCAATTTTTCTGTTTACTTAAGGTGAATCCCAGACAATTATATCTATTTACCAGTCTTAACTTTATATCCCCAATAAAAAATTTTCATCTTCACTTTCTCCAGTATTAACTACCATTACTTTTGATTTTTCTTCACTAAATTTAATCCCTATCTCTTTACCCACCCTGTCAAAATCATTGACAGCAGGTGCTCTCTTGTAGAAAAAACAAGAAACATTTATTTAAATAGAAATTTAATATATAGGGTATATGAGCACAGACTTTCACATAACCCACCACTCTCCACACTATCTCATAACCCTGATACTCTTAAACGCATATATGTTGAAAAGATAAATAATCACCAATATATATATATATATATATATTTCATGCTAAATCAGCAATCATCAGTTGGTCCAGATTACCATCTCTACACATATATACTATAAGTGCTCAGATATATATTAAGATAGCCAAACCTCATACTTTAATGGACAGGCTTCAATCTACTCCTCACTCCAACTCTTCAACTGTCCATCCAATTGAAAATCTGATAATGGAATGCTCAAAGGTTACCCTAAGGCTGAGATTCTTGTCACACCCATGTTGACCTAAGGTCAATATGACCCCTCATGAACAGGACATAATCCATTTAATACATATACAAGGGATGGGCAGACATCTCTACTATGAAATAAACAAAACACACAGGCTTATTATATACCTGTGTCTATATATGTAATATATAGGGATATATGAGTACAGACTTTCACACAACCCACCACTCTCCACACTATCTCATAATACTGATACACTTAAACACATATATGTATTTCATGTTAAACCAGCAATCATCAGTTGGTCCAGATTACCATCTCTACACATATATGCTATAAGTGCTCAGATATATATTAAGAAATATGACACAGCTCATGGAGATGTTTATAATGGATTTAAACCTTATGGGTGCCATCCAGCCTTATACTGAATGTCATGAAATGACATTAATACACTTCCATCACTTGACCATGGCTAGCTATTAAACATAAGATTGACTTAACACAGAATTATCTGTTTACTGATAGCTAAATAAAAGAGAGAGAGAAAAACTTAAACCACACCAATACTTTACAATACATTCATTAAATAATAAAAAAAGGTATAAAGTATATTTAACACAGGAACATAAATTATGGACGCTTATTCAAATTATCATAATTTTAAATAATCATAGACTTATTTAAAGATAGTCTAAAATTAACACTTATAAATGACATTTAAATTTCTATATAGAAATAAAATTTAAAAGTTCTATTAATGATGTTGACATATTTACCTGGTTTTAATACAGCATTTGGGTGATTACTACTATCTTTTGATACTGTCAGATTCAGAGTGAGTCTATTGGTAGCTGGGTCTTTTCTCCTGGCTCAATTGTACTACTGCTCAGTCTGCTTCCATAGATTTAGTTCATGATAGGTAACAACATCAGCAAAGGTCAGTCAGAGATATATTACTGCATTTGGCTATTTGTATTCAGGAGACAGGTGGTATAAAACAAATGAACACTGAGCTTTTGTTATAGCAGTGCATTTTTCTATCAACATGACTGTATAAAGATTGTTTCTCTTGCTGGACTCAGTTGTTTTAGCTTTTTTGTAGACTCTTTGATAAAGTATCCTGGAAAATGAACTAGCTTCCTTTTTTTCTGCTGCTGCTGATGTTCTTTTTTCTTGTGACCTTTGACAATAGACGATCACAGCATTTATATTCTCCAACTCCACCCACTGCTCGAAATCCTACCCATGATATCAATTCATTTGATCTTTATTTTTTTATTAGTTTTATTTTTTTATCTCATATTTTTGATTACACAAAAATTAGTTAACTATTGTTAATTAATCAGCCTGGAATTTATGTCAAAAACTGATTACAACTTGCACAAATTTGTTTTCAATTATATGTTAAATTTTAATACACAAAAGAAAAAAAAGATGTTATAATTAGTATTTTAACTTAATCCCAATATTTTTACTTTTATTGTAATCTTTTTTCAAACAAAAAAATATTAAAATAATTTTATTTTATTAATAATGTCATGTAACTCATATATATACACATATCTATGTACCATGTATATATACCCTTTGTTATATTACCCCCGTCCCAATTGAGAATTTAATTATGTCAATACCTTCACTTAGATATTGACCACTTTGAATTCTTAATAAAATAAACTTTAATAAATTTTTAAGATGTAGGTAGGTTTTTCTTTTACTATTATTGTTATTAACAGGTAATATAAAGAGAGGTATCTACTAAAGTATTAAGAAATTCACCCACAGATCGATTTTGTGTTGATTAAACCAACTTTTAATTTTTTGTGGAAGTTGAGACTATAGCAGGGACCAATTTTGTGTACCATGGATAACGATTATGGACTCTGAAACTGAAAATAACAGGATTATTCTTACAGCACATTTGACTTATGCAAATCCTTTTTTTTATTAAGTTACTGGGAAATTTTTTTTCAGTTTTATTATTACTAGGTCAGGGCTTTTTCTACTGGTGCATCATCAATATTTAATGTACATGTATACCCATCTGTAAAAGAAAGTCATCACAAGAAAAGGCTTAATCCAACACAAAATATGATCTGAAATTCCCATCTTTGCCATATATCCACCCACACCTCAATCTTTATTTAACATTGCCTAGTTTTGTTGGTTTTTCAGCCATTTTTAAAATTTTCTTCAGCTTGTTTTACAAACATTCTAGTTATCAGTGCTACCATATCACTATTTTCTTGTTTGTTAGTGACTTCTTTTTTTTCAGTTTCATTTTGCTGTTCCTTGCTGGGAATATTTTCTATTTCATTATCCTGAGCCTCCATTTTAGCTCTTTTTTTTTGTAATCATGTAAGGTTTCAAACAATTTTTTTTATATATTTTTTGGTTTTTAATACTATATTTTATTCACCACCTATTATCACTTTACTAACTTATTCTTTTTCTTTAATTTATAATTTATACTTAAATACGAGTGTTCACCCGATTTTCTCCACCACATTTCCTCCAACACCATTTGCCTGCAGATTTATAACTTTTATCAATACCTATCTGTACTTATTTATTTTATCTACCATGTATATATTGGAACAATTACAGAGGTTCTAACGACTGAGCTCAGTGGGGCTACAATAAATTTTAATAGTGATAATACAGAGACTTATAATAAGATAGGGGAAAAATCAAACAATACTGCCAATAATCATAGCGTAATAAATAATTTAGAATAAATGATAAAGAGGAAAATTTATATTCTTATTAAATATTTGTCAGATTTAACCTCCCATCAAATTATATTCTCTGAGTAAAACAAATCTGTACTTAAAGAAGTGTTCTTTAATAAAGCTTCTTATCTACTATTTCAAAATATAATAATATTCTTATCATCAATTCTAAATAGCATAGCTTGAAACATTTGGTTGATGTGAACTACCATAAGATGTACTTTTCTTGTAGTACAATGGATAAATAAGGAAATACTTATCCTATACTACTAATATTTAATATTATGACACAGAGAAACATTGAATGAATCAATATAAAAATAACAAGAGTAAATAATTTCAGGGGTTCTACTGAGTAGCTCTTTTGAATTGTACTATTATATGTTGTTGCATATTAAATAAATAAATAGATAAATGAATGAATGAATGATATCCTGGCCGACTATAAGAGGCAAACACTTCTCTTGTAGCAACTGCTTCCTACCATTAAATAACAATATTTATCCAAAATTATATAAAAGGAAATTTATTTTAATATCTAATTGCTTAGTTAAAATATTTAAAATTTGGAATAATCATAGTCTCTTACCAAGGACATCACTTGAGATGGAAGAAAGTCAAGGGTACTTTTTATGTCTTTCCACCATCCCACAGACAACCTTCATATGTAATTCAATGTAACTGGACCTTGAAATAAGCTAGTAATTCAATGCAAAATAACTCAATAGTATGTGGTCTGAAGTAGTAAAGATAATCTTCTAAACTGTCAAGCAATCTTCATTTTTATAATATATAATCTTCTATCTTAGAAGATAAACAGAGTTGAAATAAATCTTAATGTAAAATATATTATTAGTATCTGCAAATGTTCAATTATCTGTTACCTTGATTTCACTTAGAAATCACAATTATATGCATGACTCTATTTTATTTCTGTAAATATTGGAATATTCTGTATATAATTAACTCGAAGAAAATAATGAATGTTGTGAACCCAAGACAATAGCATATAAAAAATAAACAGAAACTAGATTTGTTTTAAATCAATAATAAATAAGTTTATTTAAATCACTAAAGTTAAAAAAATAAAATTTACACAAAAAGTTTGGACTTATTGCCAAAATATTGCTGACAAAATGTTCTTTTGACTGTAAGTCTGAAGCAAAACCTTTTGGCCTTACACACAGACTAACCAAAGTTTTGAAAATCAAATTATTTTACACAACTGAACTTATTAGACAATATCACTCAAAATTGAGAGTTAACAATAGATAACTCTTATACACCTTGATTCCACTAAATGATCCCTTAAATAATTTTGGGTATCATAATATTAAATGTTTTAGTTGGATTAGCAATAGCTCAGTAACATATATTTTTTTTATAAATTTACTTATTTTTCAAACTGATAATCATTAATTACCTTTATTAATAATTTATATTCTCAGCTAAATAAATTTAAATCAGTTGCTGGCATAACAAGTTTAATAGCAGATTAAAATAAATAACCTCATATTGCTTAGTATTCTGTAATACTAACTAAATGAATGAAAGAAGAGTATGGATCACTTATCAGAAGTCATGTGCACACATACTGTTAATAAATTACTGTCCACATAATATTAATAATACCAAAATATTTAAAGTAAATGACTTACACATCCATCAATGAAAAATTCTATGCGAATACAACAATTATATTAGCATATGTGGATTGCATTTAATGACAATATGCTTACAAATATATATTTAAAATTTTAACTCTTGTTGGTTTACTTGTGGCTGATAATAACATCATAGCAACACAATACAGACATTGTTACATGAAGTGTAACCTGAAGAAATTAAATCCTTCAAAACTAGCTTATCATTATCATCACACATATAGATCCCAAAACAACCTCACATACCATGGTGGAAAAATAGATTTAAGCACATCATGAGTGATAGGCCAAAGCACAGGCTTTGCAGAGCAAGAAAATATCAATAAGAATGGTGGCTTCCAAATACCTATATCTGAAATAAAAGAGGATGCCTGGACTTTGTCACAGCACATCATAAAAATGTGGAAAGGCACACCAAAAATATCATCCTGTATAAGGATGTAGATACCTTTAAACATGTGATAATAATCATGAGAGAAAAACATTATTAACTCATGTAAAAGCATATAATAATGGGGAAACTAGTCCACTCCATCAAGCACAATAATAAATGTGAATAAGTAGGGCTTAACATTATGAGGCCAAGCACTACTATAAACTCTATGATAATAAGACACAAACTTAACACTATAACTGACTAAAGTCATATTTAAATTTTAACTATAATAAACAATAAGCAATGTCTGAAACCAACAATCTGCAATTAAGTCAAACAACTGTGAAATATCAATAAAAAATTAATAGCATATAACATTTTAACATAAAGTAACAATACACACATGTATGGAATATCAAATATCAAATTATTGAAAATAAATGGACATGACTGATAAAATGAATAAAAATGTGAAAATAATAATTCCCAAGTGCATGAAAATATTAGTGGTTATGACTACTATTGCATTTATGCAAAATATCAAAACTTCTGATAAATATTTTAACAGTTTTACTACTCACTGAATGAAATACCATACATTTTAAAATAATTATTGTGAGAGATGAATATCTCTACTGACTCAAAATATAATCTACTTGAGTTTATCCAGAAAATACCAAAACATATAATAAAAATATTTACCTGTCAGTGCATAGAATATCTACACATTTGGATAAAACCCATTAAAATTAAAATACATAAATTACCTCATGCAATTATAATACTAAAATAGTATTGTTAAAAAACATAGTGAAATACAAAAGAAATATTGCATAAAATATATGTACATTTACTAAACACAAAACCTTAGTTCATAAGCAAACTTTCTCTGCACTAGGCTGTCTGTTAAAGGCATGAAGTACTCCTTCAATGGGTAAATGGTTCTGCAAAGCTTCAAGTCAAAACATATTTTTTTTTTTTAAGATATGGCAGAAGATTTTCAAATGCAATATGTAATAGTTCTTATAACTAACTTAGTTCTAAATTTAAAAGACACTTTTTAATAATATAAGAGAAAAATAAGTAAGCATAAATCAATAAGCTGGTAAACATGGAAGGATGATGTTAAAATGCAATAATTTAATCAGCTGTTTGTACTTTGGGATCCCATGGATTTCTTTAATTAATAATGTAGCTTTATTTTTATTCTCTTCAAGACAGACATTTTAAACTTTTTAAAGTTATCTATTATATAATAATGACAACATTTCTAGGCTTTAATTTTAATAATTTCATTAACATATTTCATAAAACATTAGTTAGCAAGGAATAATTTAGCATATCAAAACGTCTTTAGAAATATTTCTGCTAACCTTATGGCATATATTGACAAATATTTTATTCACTTCTTTCAATAGAGCTAATTATACACTGCTATTTATTACTTAGAAGATAAGATGTTTTAATTATTCTGACATATTTTTCTTTGCTCAATTAATGCAAGGTTAATCTCAAGTTTTTTCACAATATTAAACTTAATAACTTCAACATGAAAATTGTTAAAAAGAATAGTGAAATTGGTCCAGTATATATTTCTTTTTCATATACAAAGAATTATTTTTAAATGTAGTTAATTTAAACAAGCATTTTAAAGTTATTATTTAAGAACAGTTCTGGTAATAATTAATAAATTTTGTTGTTAAGAAGGCAAAATTAATATAACACATTTTAAACTTCATTACAGCTTAAGAGTGTATGTGTTTCAATTTACTTTTAATTTTCTCTTTTTATAAGATGAATATTCGAACAAATATGAACTGAGAAAAATGTTCTGCATAACTTTTACAATATCTGTAACTGCACACATTACCTGCTTTCTATTAAGATACATTTTGTAGTTAAATTTACTCAAAAAGTTTCTCCATAGCATTGTGTGATAATTAAAAAAACTTTAAAATTTTAATTTGCCAGAGAGAGAGAGAGAAAGAGAGAGAAAGAGAGAGGGAGAGAGAACGAGAAGGAGAGAGAGAGAAAGGGGGAGAGGGAGAGGGAGGGGGAGAGGGGAGAGGGGGAGGTAGAGAGAGAGGGAGAAGGAAAGACAGGGAGAGGAAGATAAAGAGAGGGAGAGAGAGAGAAAGAGAGAGAGAAAGTTAAGTGAGAAAGTTCAAGCCAGACTTAGTTAAAACAACAAGTAGTATTTTTTTATTACCTTTTTTTAGCTATCATTTTCTTATAAATAACCAATAAACAAAGACTGTTATATATATAACTACAAGATAAGTCAATCATTAGTGATGTCATTTTAATCTAGGTATTTTCAAAATTACAGGTGATTTATTATTTTCAAAATTACACATGACTTAACAAACTTAATTTGAAATAAAGTTAACAAAGTTTCTTATTAAAAATATATATTACAATAAAAAATAATTAAACACTATTTATCCATCAACTAATTGAGTTTCTTTATGCTGTTTATTTATTAACGTTTGCATTACTAAATATTTTATCCATTAAATTTGACTTTTAACTAATATTATAATTATCTTTTTTTATGGGTTTGAATAACTCAAAATAAAACTATTTTGTTAATTATAAAACATGTTTCATCCACCCATGCACACACACACATGAATGAAGGAAATGACATTTCAAGCTTTAAACCTAACTTATTAATTACTTCTTAAATAACTATCTGTAATTTATTACAACCAACAAATTTTTAAAGATATTAAATATTAAAAATAACTTTAATAAATTTTAAGCTGAATTATAGTAAATCAAAAATTTAACTTTTATTTTACTATTTAAAACTTACAGTAGCTAACTTTAAATCAACCTTATATTCTCTTCTCTCTATTCTTTTCTAAAAACTTAATTATTATAATATTAAATTATTATTTTCTGGCACACATTTTGGTACAATACTATTATTTTAATAATAACTGGAATTTATTAAAAGAAATATAAACTATTACATTTATAAATAAATATAATAACAAGTGTACTTTGCATACAGGTTATACTAAAGTGTTATATACAACAAAACTATTGTTTGTTTCACTTCTTTAATTATTAGTTAACTATTTTTTTTAAAAAAATAAAGAAATAAATATAGAAAATTATTATGCTAAGGTAGGCAATAAAAACAATGTGTGAAAACACTTGGTCACAATATATATATATATATATATATATATATATATATATATATATATATATATATATATATATATATATATATATATATATATATATATATATATTATTTTAACAAAAAGTACCCCATTTATCTTTCTTTTGCATATAAAATTATTATGTTGTCTGTTCTCCCCCTCTCATAAATTTATTTACTTTAATTATTACATATTTTTTTATATTTCTGTGAGCAGGTTATCCATACCCCAGTCTGACTGAAATTTAATGAAAAATATTAAAACAACAATCATTTTTTAAGACTGAGATGTACCTCCATGATTGCAAGTAACATGGCACATAATGTGTTTAAACCCTACATATACTATCCTGTGTTAGACTGGACCCCATAAAATGACTTTAACACATTTCAAGTGCTTATCCAATGACTAGCTATTAAACATGAGATTGATTGGTATAACACAGAATATCTAAATATAATTATCTATTTACTTATTGATAAAGTAAGTGAGAGAGAGAGAGAGAGAAAGAGAGAGAGAGAGAGAGAGAGAGAGAGAGAGAGAGAGAGAGAGAGAGAGAGAGAGAGAGAGAGAGAGAGAGAGAGAAACTTAAACCACACCAATACTTTACAATACATTTATTAAATAATAAAAAAGTATAAGAAATATTTAAAACATAAAAACAAAATATAAACACTCATTAAAATTATCATAATTTTAAACAATCATTTCCTTATTTAAATATAATTAAAAGTTAACACTTGTAAATGACATTTAAATTTCTGTACAGAAATAAAATTTAGAAGTTCTCTTAATGATGTTGACATATTTATCTAGCTTTTATCACAGCATTTGGGTGATCACTCCTATCTTTTGATCCTGTCAGATTCAGAGTCAGTCTATTGGTAGTTGGACACTTTCTCCTGGCTCAAGTGTACTACTGCTAGGTCTGGTTCCATAGATTTAGTTCATGGTAGGTAAAACATTGGCAAAGGTGAGTCAGAGATGTATTACTGGATCTGTCTATTTGTGTTTAGGAGATGGATGATGTAAAATGAATCAACCCTCAGCTTTTTGTATAGCAACACATCTTTCTATCAACACAACTGTATAAAGATTATTTTATCTTGCTGGACTCAGTCGTTTTAGCTTTCTTGTGGACTCTTTGGTAAAATATCCTGGAAAATGAATGGGCTTCCTTTTTTTTCTGCTACTGTAGTTCTTTTTTCTTCCGACCTTTGACAATAGACGATCACAGCATTTATACTCTCCGACTCCACTCACTGCTCTAATTCCTACCCATTATATCAATTCATTTGATCTTTATTTTTTTATTAGTTATATTTTTTATCTTACATTTTTGATTACACAGAAAATAAATTAACTATTGTTAATTAAGCAGCCTGGAATTTATGTCCAGGAACTGATTACATCTTGTACAAATTTGTTTTCAATTATATGTTAAATTTTAA